>CAODLS010571232.1:0-10278 GCA_948243855.1 Flueggea neowawraea | reverse complement strand
TTTCAGATCTCCATCATTTTTTAGAATTATAATAGATCCTTGTTTGAACTTATGGAGCAATTAGATGATATATCATGTACAGAGCAAAGAGTAAAGTCGGTTGACTGGGAGAACCATCACAAACATGTGCCACTTATCCTTATGTTATGCCGGATGTTTTTTATTTCCTCACAACACTCCTATTTTATTTGTTGCTGATATTCTGGGGCATTAAGATTTTGCACCACATCATGTAACCTTGTTTATAGTCTTAATAAGGCAATATTATGCAGAAACCTATGCATAGCCACAAAAAGGATGCATCCAATGTTAGACCGAGAGGTTCAGGTCTGGAAAAGGCAATCAGGGAATTAGAGAAGATGGTTGCAGAGTGTAAGATCAGAAATTCTTGCACAAGCAGTACTGTTTAAGTTAATAAATATGATACATCGAAAATTTGAAACTTTTCTGTGTAAAAATTACAGCTAGGCCACCTGCTCTGGACATTCAAGAGGCTGATGCTTCATCCCAGGCAATTAAAAGGAGGTTACCTAGAGAAATAAAGCTGAAGCTAGCTAAAGTTGCTAGACTAGCGGTATTGCTGAATTTGATTTCCGTGATTGCAATGTTTCTTGTTTGTATTTTTCCCCCATTCTCATCTCCTCTCTTTTATGTAATCATACTTGAAATGTTAGAGGGAATATGAGTTTTTTTATGTTATGATGATTTCAGCAGGCAAGTCAAGGGAAAATATCAAAGGAGTTATTAAATCGCCTTATGAGCATTCTTGGTCACGTAATACAGCTCAGAACATTGAAGGTATCCCATTTCCTATTGAATATCTGACCTCCCTAGTCCCACCTCTCCGATTTCTTCTCATTGCAATTCTATTTCTTGTTTGAGATCATCTTTTTGAATGAAACTTGAGAGGTTTGGTTTTGCAATATGGAATTTTTAACTCCCACCTTCTTTGAAGGGTTGTAATTCTTGATGTTCATACAGGCTTCTTGCATTTCTGTTGCAAAATATATTATACTATTTCCATGTTCGGGATATTTGCCTTTCCTGAATATTTGAAGCTTTCATGTCTATGGCACTAATTTTTTTACAGGTTGTTGGATGACCTGTTTTAGTCACATGTCAAGTATGAAAAAAATATGCATTCTTTTTTGCCGTTAACAAAGTATGCTCTGTTAACAATACATTTCTAATTTAATACCCTCATGCTTCAATATTATTTGCCGTTTCAGCTTATTTACAAAAATATGATCACACAATCATGCAATATGTTTTTGCTACAGAGGAACTTAAAAGTCATGATTAGCATGGGTTTGTCAGCAAAACAGCAAAAAGATGACAGGTTTCAACAGATGAAGAAGGAAGTTGTTGAGATGATTAAAGCATGTGGCCCTTTTTTGGACTCTAAGGTATATTAGTTAAATCTCCTTACTCTCTCAACCTTCGTCTTTTTCTAGTGCCTGGGATCAGAGTTGTTGTTTTAGGATCGTTAACTACCATCTCTTATCTGCTGGATAAAACGATATTGAACCTAGCCTCTGGCTAAGTTCGTTTACGTGTCTATATATTTAGCTGAGCCAAGGGGTAACCTTCTGTCTACTGTTCTTCCAAAAAACTTCTTGTGAAACCTTGTAATTATTACTATCTTTTTACAAACACTAAAAACTATCTCAAATGTTAGATGGGTTATTAATAATTTATGATAATGCAAATGCTGTTGTATAAAGTTTTTACATATAAAATAACCAGGTAAGTAATTGATAAGTGATGCTCTGACAGATAATTAGAGTTGCATTTTCAATTTTTATGCTAATAGGATGTTCATAACTCATTAACAGGCACTTGAGCAGCAACATGAAACATCTGTTGAATTTCAAGAAGGCGGTCTTGACGAAAAAGGAGTTTTAAAACGAAAATTCAGTATGGATGCTGTATTAGAGGATAAAATTTGTGATCTCTATGACTTTTTTGTCGATGTACTGATACCTACTACACTCTCCTGGCGAAAAGTTTTGACTATATTGACGTTTATTATTTTCCTAATTGTCTCCTTTTTTGGTTTTTTCCCTTTCATATTCTAGGGACTTGATGAAGATTTCGGTCCACAAGTCAGAAAGTTATATGCAGAGGTTGTTCATTTTCCGTCATTCTCATTTTAATCAATTTGCATTGTTTGGTTGGTATATTTTGAAGTGAAATTGCGCAAGTCTGCCTCTTTACTTTCCTCATGAAAATTCTATTAGTAATTGGAAGGTTGGTGTTGCAATTCTAGTTCTACAGAGATTGGTACCTAACTTGGTGCACTCTAGCTTCTAATTTTGAACATTAGCTCTCCGAAAATGTAACAAACTTTCAATAGAAGCAAAGACAATGATGATTTGCTTACCTTCTGTGAATTGATGAAAGAATCATAGCGTAGACAGAAGTTTGTCCCCCCATGTTCCTGCAGCTCTCTAAGCGCACTTACACAAATATATGTTACCTTTTTACTGAAAAAGAAAAGATCTTAACATTCATGATCTGTGAAATAATTTAAAGTAGGGTTTGTTTTTTTCTTTTTAATGTCATAAATTTCTTGAGTATTCTTTATTTTCTTTCTTGAAGTCATTACTTCTAAGCCTATTGACTTTTCATCTATCATTCTCTCCCTTCTTCACAGAAGTTTTGGTCTTTGTCATCTTCTATGTCACTTCTTTCTTTTTTTATTTTGACTTGAAATGCAATTGCTTACAATATGATTTAACATGCGAGTTATCTTTTGATTCAGCTTGCAAAATTGTGGCCAAGTGGTTCCATGGACAACCATGGAATTAAACGTGCAATTTGCAGAGCGAAAGACAGACGAAGGGCAATGTATAGTAAATATAAGGTTCTTTCACTATATCATTATCCTCTTTTTCTTTATAAGGTGCATTCTATTCAATTGGTGTATGGATATTCTTAGGAACAACTGTGCTTATGGATTTTTTCATTGTTTAATGTTGAATATCAACTTGGAGAATGGAAGACGAATTTCTGAATTTCTGTACTTGTTTTTTATGAATATGGTTTTGTTGCAGCATCCTGCGCACATCTTTGATGGACTATGTTGTGCCATGAAATTTGGTTGGTCTTATCCTTAGCATTGTAGTATTTGAAATGTTTCACTGCCCATCTTTGAGAACAGGGGAAAAAGTCACAATGATGTAGGGTTAAACCTTGGTGTTTAGCAAGAAGTAATTTAGCAGTGGCATGTGGACTTGTGTTGTGTCAAATACTTGTGTGCCTTTAATGCATGATTTCTTTTGGTATTACCGTTAGCAGTTTCTTTTGGTACTATTGTTGTTTTAGAGCAATGAAAGTTCTCTTAGGCCTATTTCCTGATGTTTGGCGAAGCCTGTAATTAATGGTTTTGGATATTCTACTTGTTGTCAGGATGAGGAAAAACTCAAGAAGAAAAAGATGTTGGTGCCTAAAATGGAGGAGACCGTTCGGATCGAGGGTGGAGTTGTTGCTCAGCCGCAATATGTCCGAGACAGGCCGTCCACAGATACGGGTGGTCCAATTCTTGCCCTAGCAAGCAAGGCAATTCCCAGTTCAGCAGCAGCAGCCGTTCGTGTGCCAAGCCCGTCCATGAATGCTACAAACAGAGACAAGGTAAAACAAGAGAAGCAAAAAGGGAGTTTGAGTATTTCCCTGGACGAAGCAAAGATGGGAGCAGATGTTGCTCCTCCGAAGAAAAAGGTAAAAAGGAAACCAGAACTTGAGTATGATGAAACACATCTTCGTCCAGAGAAGTTGCATTCCCAATCTAGCGAAGAGAGACACAAGTCGCTTAAGCAGGCTTCGTCAACTGTTCCACAAAAACTGAACGCTCCTAGTTTTGAACAATCAGGATAACAGATGTAGTTTACACCATAAAAGAACGGGCAAATGAGCAATGCATGGTATGCCAAATTGCCAATGCCTTTTCTTTTTTATTTGTCTTGAGAAGGCAACATTAATTCAGACCAACTGATTCATACCTCTTCTGTAATTACATGTTTGCATGACGAGATTCATGGCTTAGATTTCTGATGTTGAATAGGAGACGGTATCTTGCCTTATTTTCTCTTTTAGTTGCTTTTGAAGATGTTAGTTTTAGATTTTTGTTGCTGTTGAGTTTGACCTTGAGTGGTGTTTGTTTGATGAATGCTTGTAGTATAATCAGTTCTTAAAAAGATGTTTCAATCTCTCTATTCATATTCGCTTTCAAAGGTATTTTTGTTCAAGGTTCTCCGTGTTCGAGCTCCAAGCTATTTGTGTCCAAAGTTCATGTTCATGTTCAAAGCTCATAATGTTCGTAAATAATTTAGTTTATGTTCATGTCAAGCGGCTTATCGTTACGTTCCACTCCACGAATATTCTTACGCTTGTTGGATAGCTTAAGGAAAAATAATTTTCAAGTTGTTGATATATCCTAATTAGTAGGTAAATTTTCATATTTTTAGGATATTGTATACATATTTTTGAAGTAAAAAATCGGATTATACTTATTTTCTTTCGTCAGTGATTTGTTAATATTCCGTTAGTATGCCCCTATGTATTTTTTATGACCACCAGCCCTAATTTCATAAAACCAGAAAATTCAGAAAACTAGATCTAAACCCTAAAAATTTCATATTATTTTCAATTCTAACATACATAAAAAATATTCATAAAAATCGAATCATTCAATTCAGATTCAACACTTGAAATATGTAAAAGTTTCAACGCTTACATTTTAATTTCAATTCTAACATACATAAAAAAAAATCTACAATATCAAGAACAACAACATTGCAATAGCACGAATGGGTCTAAATTCCTTTCTAACAAAACAAGAACTAATAGAACAAGAACAACAAATACTTGCACAAAATCCAAATTCCTTGCTAACAGGAAAAAAAACCCCAAAATGAACAATTTAAACCCAAATCTCTCCAAAAATCAAATCAAACCAAACCCAGATCTGCAATCACGGCCTCGCAACATTCCCTTCTCCTCCTCCTCCTCCGTCTCTACACTCTCGCTTCTGTTCTTTCTGTAGATAACATGTCTGAGCTCTTTCTTTCCCGTCCCCAAACACGGGGTTAATTTCATTCACAGTCACTAAAGTATGCGTGATTTTGCACTGTAGTCATTAATCTCGATTTCGGTTTCAGAAGGTAACCAAATAATGGACTCGAGTTCCGCATTGTCACTCTGGGCATCTCTGCGTGCATCCAGCGTCGGGAAGATGATTGGATCTGGGCAACATGTGCCACGTCAGGTTTTATGTGCCACGTGGACTGAACTTGGCCAGCAAAGCACTTTAAGCGCTCAACAAAGCTTTTGATTGACATAATCCTTCCCAACCCAGAACCTACAGAAATTCTCATTTCAGGAAGAACAATCAAAATCAATCACAACCATTTTCTTTCCAAAAGCAACAAAATTTAATTAATCCTACAAATACGATTATCAATAGACTAAAAATAATTCGGGCACCTACCTCTTTCATCTGAGTCTTCATCATCAACTCCATGATGGAAGAAACTGCCAAATAAAAAAAAAAAGGTGAAAAATCATCTCCTTCTCTCGTTGGAATAAACCGCGGCTATCATGGATCTTCTTTGCAATCCCCTACACTAATTCCGTCGACGACGGACGTGAACCAAAACACCCACCCTAAATTGAAATCCGAAACCAACCAATCAATTGAACACCTTCGAAGCCGCCCAAAGTCGAACACTAGCAGATCAAACTCTAAATTCACCTCTCATTTAGCTCCAACCTTTGCCACTGCCAAAAGAAAAAGAAAAGAAACTAGCAGATATGACTGAGTGAGAGCGAGATCGGACGGAGAGCAAAATGAGGGAGTTAGAGAGAGAGTCGCTAGTGGAGAGCGAGATCGAACGGCTGGGGGCACTTCAACCACACCTCAACAGCACACTCTCTCTCCGGCAGAGCCATCTCCACCAACAATCTCTCTTCACAACACCAAATCACTAATAACACTATTAACCCACAAACCTGAACAAGACCCACACTTCCTTTCTCTCTTCTTGTCTATATAAACCACAACACAACACCATTCTCTCCCAATTTACTCTCCTCACATTAAAAGCAAAAAAAAAAAAATCAAATTTTCCCAAAATTTCTCGAAACCCAATCCTCTTCCTTCCGGTTCGGTTACACAGAGGGAGCTTTCTTTTTGGGATAAATCTAGTTCTCTTTTTACGACGACACCTCTTTCTGGTATCCTCCTCCTTGCTAGCGGTGGTTGGGTCTCAATCTTTTGCTCTT
The DNA here is from genome assembly GCA_948243855.1 of Flueggea neowawraea. NCBI lineage: Eukaryota > Viridiplantae > Streptophyta > Magnoliopsida > Malpighiales > Phyllanthaceae > Flueggea > Flueggea neowawraea. The sequence goes on along the minus strand of CAODLS010571232.1, from coordinate 3,996 downwards.
CCCACTGTTTTTTTTTTCTCTTTTTTTTTATTCCAATTTAATCGTTGCTGGGTTTTTTTATTTGAGTCTCTCATGGTAATATGAAGGAGGGAGTGGTGGTGGCTTGTTGGGTTTTGTTCGAAGTTCAAAACAGACTTTTGAGTGTCAAGAAATTGAAAACGAAGAGAGTGAGAATTGTTGTATCAAAATTCAAACGGTTGTTGTGACCTTTTTTGACCCAAAAAACCGAGTTTAGTGACTGGTCTAAAAAAAAAGCTTAGGAGAGGGACCACTTTGTTGTGCCACGTCCCAGACCCAGTCATATTCTCGACGCCAGACGCACACATAGACGGCCAGAGTGATGACGCGGAACTCGAATTTATACTTTGGTTACCGTATGGAATCAAAATCGAGATTAATGGCCGCACGCAAAATCAAGCATACTTTAGTGACCATGAATGAAATTAACCCCAAATACGCTTAACCCCGTAAAGCCTCCACTCCATTTCTCTGGACACCGAAAAAATCTCCCGCACTATCACTTCTGGTGAACTGCTCTCTCCATCTCTCACTGCAACCTTACCATCACTCCGTTACTGTCATCACTACTCCAATCAACCTCCTCCCCAGATCTGTGAAACCCAGAACCAGAACGTGAAACCCATCTCCGGATCTGCGAAGCCCACCTTCATTTGCAATTCGTGTTTATTTTCGGAAACCTTGTTTCTTTTCAAGTCCATTTAGTCCAATTAAGTCCAGAACGAAGGCCTAATCAAGCTCAAGGAGTCATCATCCGCCTAAGTCATTGCTTGTAGCGCCTTCTCCGCCAAACAAGGTCTCCCCGTTCGTGCCATCGTGATCGAAGTAGAGGAAGAGCAGGAGGCCATAGAGTAGCAGGAGGAGGCTTATGGGGTCAGGTTTTAGGGTCGGAGTTAGACATTGCAACAATAGGAATGATAAATGGAATGAATAATTAAAAAGGTGAAGAAATGCGGAAGCAGAATTGTAGATCTAAGGGAAGCAAGCGTGGTTTAGGGTTTAGAATGAGCTCATCACAGAAGAAGAGAGAGAGAGCCAGAGGTGTTACTGGGTTTTTTGGTTTTTTATTTTTAAGGAAGGGTAATAAAATTATTTTATTTTTTAATTTATTTCGTCAGTTAAAAATAGACTTTAAGGATGTGTGTATTAATTAAGGTATATTTTAGGGATTTTGAAATTATTTTTTCATAGCTCAACAGACGACCTGATATCCAACTTAATGAGATTGAGCGATTGATCGTCTGATAGTGGACGACATGTCACATGCCTACTTGAGCCGATGCTGCAAATTCAAGGCGCGAGTCCATCGCCATTAATGTACATCATCTACTCCCCACACAATTAAACCCTTCCCGCGTTTTAATTTTCATCTCGCCCTTCCTTAATCCCCAATTCCCCCCCCCTCCCCCTCCCCTCGAGCTACTGTCGCTGCCAAAGTAAGAGCATCAGTTGGAAATCAGAGTAGCGACGAAGAAGATAATGTTGAAGACGAAGGCTTTCAATGGAGCCAACGTGTTCATGTCGCGGAACCTGGTGCCTCCTGAGGTCTTCGCTGCCCTTCTCGACGCTCTCAGGCAAAACGGCGCCGAAGTGTTCCTTTGCTGTGATCCTTCCCGCAACGGCCCCAACGACTTCCACGTCGTCTCCTCTCCTGATCACGTCAGTCTTCTTCAACACTTCCTTTCTTGTTAATTTAATTTATTTCTCTAGTGTTTTTTCTTTAAATTTTGTTTTCATGTTTTTTAGGAGAAATTCGAGGATCTTAGAGCTAAGGGCTGTAATTTGCTAGGTACTGTTTTGTAACTTTTGATTTCTTTTAAGTGCTTTGTTGAAACCGTTTTTCGTGATTGATGATTTTGGTAATGTGCATTGTGGAGATATTGGCAGGTCCTCAGTGTGTGCTTTCGTGTGCCAAAGAAAATAGAGCTTTACCGAAGCGAGGCTTCACTTGTTGCCTTGCAATGGATGGTATTAAAGTACTTGCATCTGGTTTTGACATGGATGAAAAGGTATAATTCTCTGAAGATTCAATTTTTTAATCCTTGTGAGAATGCTTATTATTGCTTGTGTTTTCAAATGAAAGGAACGTTGGCCATGTGCTTTTTTTTGGTTGAATTTTCAATGTAAAGGATTTGTGAATATTTTTTTTTAACAGAGTGCCATTCAATTGTCGGAAGTGGACTGCCCCTTGCCTCACCATTTGTACTTTTAATGATTTCTGGTGTTCTTTTTTTGTAAATGTTGTTGCAGGTGAAAATAGAAAAGCTGGTTACAGCAATGGGGGGAATCTTGCAAATGAAAACATCTTTAGACATTAGTTTTGTTGTTGTGAAAAATGTTCTGGCTGCAAAATACAAGGTAGGTAGTTCAATAAAAATATTGCGTCTAGTTTACTGTTTGAGTTTTGTTTTATAAAAGAATGCTGCATAAATACTGTCTTTTACTCGAGTTCTCTTTCTCCCGTGCTGTATATATGTTTAGATTGTTTGTGATTTGTTCCGCTTAAGAAAAGATAATTCAGTTGGTTTACCATATGTTAAAAAAATCTTCTATGTTTTTCTCCATCATCAACAGAAAATTTTTGTTAGTTATTGCTAGTCTTTCCATATGGTCATATTGCATAAGTTGGGAGTCCTGCAATGCCTTTGAGAGTGTCGAATATTGAAAATTTGCACAAAAAATGCCCAGCTATAATATGCTTTGAGATTGTCGGAAATTATGGTCCTTATGAGGAAGATTTGAAATTTTTCAGAATGGGTAACATATGAATATGCATTATTACCTTTTAGTGCAGTTATTTATTTCTTTGCAAATTCCATTTTGTTTCTTCTGCTTACGCTCTTCTTTATTTTCTTTTCTCTGCAGTGGGCTTTAAATAATTTAAAAAAACCAATAGTCACTGTGAACTGGTTGTATCAATGCTGGAATGAGCATCGTGTTGTTCCTCAAGAGTCATACAAAGTTCTTCCTTTTTCTGGATTGACAATTTCTGTTACCAGATTTAAAGCAGGTTATGATATAGTCTACAGTTTGTTGCATCCAACAAACTATGTATCCTAGTCTAATGCTGGTTTGCTGGTGTCATCTATCAGATCAGCGGAAGGAGATTGAAAAAATTATTATACAAAATGGTGGGAAATATTCTCCTGAATTGACCAAGAATTGCACACATTTAATTGCTGATATATCCTTTCATAGTTATTTGACAGATGTTTCTACTTTGCTTCATTTGTTACTGTCATCATGAATCTTGCTTCACAAATTACATTTTCTTTTATTTCTCTTTCCTAGAATTCCAAAATTAAATATTTTACTTGAGTTCTGTCATTTCTTTTCCGCTGAAAGGAAACAGGTTGGCATACACATTTTAGGTTCTTTAGAAACCAAAATTATGCACACATTCTGCATTATTTCGCAACTAGCATATGACTAATGGTATTATGCGTCATTTTTGTTTAACTAAATAAGAAATATTGTTCGAAGTGCTTGAGTCCCTGCTTCTGGAATGCCTAGAGCCCATAACAGTGCAGCTCTAATTGTCCTAGTCGTCTACAAGGATGAATGCCAATTAAGAAGCATGCATCTTTTTACCTTGAATATATTGTCCTGCAAGATTTTCTTAACTAGTTGTAAGCTCCGGAAGGTGATAAATACAAGGTTGCTCTGAGATGGGGCCACATACATATTGTAACTCGGAAATGGTTTGATCAATCTGTTGCTAGAAGAGGTAATGCTTTTATTCTATGTATTTTGATACCCATGGCACTATTTTCTGGAAACTTGTATTCTTCAACCTTGAGGGGTTCTCGCACTGGATGAGTTGTATCTGACCTAAAGATGTTTTTCTTTGCTGAATAGCATGTCTTAATGAGGAGTCCTATCCTGTTCAGGGTGGTTCTGTTACTTCAACTAAAACTGTGAGGAGCTCCTTGACAGCACAGCATAGTCAAGACAAATGTATTGGAAGGTCGCTATCAG
>CAODLS010571210.1:0-10931 GCA_948243855.1 Flueggea neowawraea | reverse complement strand
ATCTATGTTCTAAGTGACATCTCATGTCTATAATCAGTAAAACATGATTATCCTCTTAGCAACATATTAACCTTAGTTTGTTATCATTCTCATGATAATAATCGATTAGGGACATTTAGAATAGTATTCTATTTACCTTATGGTTTTACTATCAAGTCACATACTTGATGACATAAGGAAGAATAAACTATTCATGGAGAATTTTATTTTCATAAAACATACAATATTTCAAATATATGAAATGAAATGTCTCTTTATTAAATAATAAAGAGAATGACAATATACATAACTGATTGGACTAGGGCACTAAAACTATCACCAGAGTCTTGGACATCCAAAAATAATGAAAGTGGTGCGTATACAAGTTCTTCCAATGCCTATATAGGTGTGGGAGTTGAGGCAGATGAAGTTGAAGTGCACCCAATTGGCCAAAAAGTAGCAAAGGAGAATGGCAAGTCGAAGAGGAAGGGGAAGGCAAATTACAGTGGATAAAACACTGCCCATGATTTGAGAGATTTGAGAGAAAAGATGAAAGAAAAAATACAACTTGGACAAGAGCCAAAGCAGCTGGCCGAATTTGGTTTATTACTGAAGGATACTTTGACTATGACTCCCGAACAACTTGAAACGCACAAAAAAATTTGTGATATTATCAAACATGGATTGAATTAAACGAGTTTAGGGTGTTGTATTTTAATTTTAATCTATGGTAGTAAATTTAATGTATTTTAGGATTTTATATCATCAAGTAATGTACTTTAAGTTAATGTATTGCATTATTTTTAATGTAATTTTTTAAATGTATTTTATTTTTTATTCTTATTTTTTAATGTATTGCATGATAATTTTAGTTATTTTTTTAACCTGCGAATTGTTTTTTTAATATTCACTCACTTGACACGAATTTGTAGAAAATATTATTTCCACAAATTTCGTATAAAAAATTATCCAAATTAATTTACAATAAAATTTCAAAAATATAATTTATTTTCCATAAAAGTATAAAAATTAGTATGTTAAAGAAATGTATTTATTGTGAATTGTATATTATGAATAAATTAAATGAGGAGTGAAGTGACTATGGACCCATAATTGAGTATAAAGAAGGGTATAATAATAGTGAGCGAGAGTTTAATAAAGAGAGAGTTTAATAAAAAAATGATATGGTAAGACAATCATACCAAAAGTGGGTATAAGCATTGTGGATGCCCTAATATCATTCAAGAAATGTTCTCTCATCCTCCTTGAAAGATTATCAAGTACATGGATTCCTAGTGAAGGAGTTCTATCATATTTGGAGAACCAATTATGTTCCCATAAGTATGAATCATTGTCACATTCCATTCCCTTCTCATAAGATTTGTAATAGCTGCCATAAGCATCTTATACTAGTTGAGGGTTGTATATTCACTATAAACCACAAATCTACTACTCTCAACAATAACATCCTTCTAACCTTTACTCCAGCAGAGGCTAAGGCCTTATATATCCCTCATAGCTCAACATCAGGTACTCAATAATAGTTAATGTTCATTGCAAAGACAGAGCCAATTCTTGTTTCCATTATTCATTATACCACTTGTAGAGGCAATGTTTTCATCAGAGGAGAAGGCTCCATCTGTATTGAGCTTCACATCATTATCTCTTAGAGGGATCAAAATCAACCATTTTTGAACTTGTTGGCTAATGAATGAACTAGTCAACATATTAAGGATCCTACAGTATTATCTTAAGATTGTGCGAATTTGCCCATAACATCTGCATGGAGACTTATTAGCAAAAATACGTTCTTTTCTCCATCTCCATAATACACAACTTGCTAACCAAATTGGACATTCTAAGGAATACCGTTAGTTGTATTTTTTAGAGTTAGCCAAATTCTCCTTCAACCAAATTACTAGGTCTTTTAATGATGAAATAATTGTTGAGATCTCATCTCAACAATTAGGTCCAAACCACACTAGGTTCAATATAATTTCTAAGTACACGATGCCATCATTCCTCAATCCCTATAATACCTCATAACATAGATCTTATACTATTGATTGATAATCATCACATTTGTTGATTTGTTAATAGAGCATCATGTATGACCAACCAGAGGAAAGTACGAACCCTTTAAAGAGTTTGAAGCTTCTAAACGAGACTCCAGTTATTGTCGTTGCCATTTCACATTGGTGAGCATTGAAGCTTATATGCATCCTTTATAGAAAAATGCTATAACTAGAATGCCTCTAATAGAATCGGTGCTCGCCCACCTCGTGTTTCGAAGCTTTCATACTGGCAATAAGAGAAAAAAACAGACTTAGGAAGTAATCCATTCAATAGATCCCATTTCTAATTGCCATTTAACCTACATTATGTCTGGTTCTCTTCTTTGACTTAACTTTGTTAATACTGTCAAGAACCATGTCTACCAGCAATTTCTCATTAACCCAATGATCAATCCAAAAGTGCATTCCTTCACCATTGGAAATAACCCACCGAACACCCTTAATCATGAGAGCCATACCTATTCTCTTCCAAAGATGAGAGCTTATTCCCATTCATGTTGAGAAGGAATAAATGGAGATTGCTTATAATTTATTTTAGATAATTCTTAACCAATATATTTGTGTTTGGCTATGATTTGACAACACAATTTCATTAAGAAAAGCCATGTTGCACTCCCTTAACTTCCTTAGATCAAGTCCCCATATTCTTGAGGTTGACAAACATTGTTTCATTTTTCCAAACTTATATTCCTTTGTCCTATAATAGCTACCCATAAAAAAAATTCCAGCATAGCTTCTAAGTTTTACTGATAAAGACACTTGGTAGACAAGTTGTCTGTATAGAATACAAAGGTATAATCACAAGTATGAATCTACCCGCTAAAGAGAGCCTTTTAGCATGCCATAAAGAAAGCTTCTTTAGAAAACGATTAATAATTCCCTAATAGGTATACTTGTTCACTTTTTTGTGCAATAATGGAACACCAAGGTAGCGACCAAGATTATTAACTATAGGGATGTCGAATTGTCGATAATACTGCTGAGAATTCTCATTTCTTATAAAGTTACGCTTTTAGGGAAGTGAATAATCAATTTTCTCTTGTCACAATAGTTGTTTAGGATTGTCTTAGTGGCTCTAATACAATTTATATTTGCCCCATAAACAACAACAATTTTTTAGCAAAACAGAAAGACCAATACATAGGAACCTCCCTGAACTTGTTTTAATATTTCTTCTTACCCCTCAATTTTGATGGGTAATTAATTTTCCCCTAAACTTGTACAAAAAGAAGGAATTTTTAAGGACCTCATTGCTGACTTGAAAATGTGTGTGTGATTCAATCATATTATGCACTTAAGGAGCTTAAAAAAAACAAATAAATGTTGGTTTTTAAAACAAAATTCCACATCATCATTAAACCAACTAAGAAATCAACCGAACCAATTAAACCATCAAATCCACCCAACCATTAAACCAACCTATGCCTAACAAAGGCAACCCCTTCTCTCTCAATCTCTTTCGAACTCCCCCATAGTCATCACTATGTAATATCTCGCTCCTTCAGATAGGGTTTCTGTAGATCTTCGATTGGATTTCTAGTTTTGGGTGTTAATTTATTTTTGGCATTTCAAGATTGATAACTCAAGTTAGAAAAGTAAGTAACTCGAGTTATGTGAGGGTCAAATAACTCGAGTTAGTGGGTTATGCAACTCGAGTTATATGTGGTCTAGATTACTTGAGTAAGTTGTTGTATAACTCGAGTAATCCATGAACCCAGAACGATCTGGAAAATGCTAACTCGAGTAAGATAATATGTAACTCGATTTAGAGCACGTTCAGATAGAAATTCTATAAATACCCCCTACTCAACTCATTTGACTCTATTCGATTCTCTCACTTTCAAACACTCCAAACTCATCCAGATTGCATTTCAGTTGCTTCTCCTTAGTTCTATATCATCTCAGAGGTAAGGTTATGATTCTAAACCCTGGCATTTCTTCAAATTTTCATTCTTTTGCAAGATATGCATGTTAGGGCTTTGAGTGCATGTTCATACGATTAGATCTGTGATGTCTCTATTGAAATGGTTGTTTGGGGTTGCTAGATCGTGACTTTGAGAGTCTAGAATAATCTAGAGTTAGCCTTAAATCGCCAGAATTAGGAGTGATCATAAATGGGTTAGTTCATTTCTGTTTGGGTCGATTTTGGATAAATACGAGTTAATTTGGTTGTTTTGACCTTAGTTTCATGTTCAGGAAATTGTTTGGAGTTAATGTGGGTTTTTGGTTGGAATGTTTATCGGTGAAATCAAGTTGGATTGAGTTTTGAAAATTCTGAAAAGATGACTTACTTTAATTGTCCAAATGGATAACTCCAGTAAGCCGAGACTTAGATAACTCGAGTTAGGCATTCATCTAACTCGAGCAATCTGATGCCTGGATATAACTCGAGTTGGGCTTCATGCTAACTCTAGTTATCAAGGTTCTGAGGGACCAAAAATGTCATTTTTAGGTATTTTGCAAATTCTAAGAGTTGGAGGACTTGTTTGCAATTTCTGAGAACTTTGAGGACTAATTTGTAAATTTTACGAGGTATCGGGGACTAGGATGTAATTTTTCAAAATTTCGGAGACCAAATAGTAATTTTACATGGATTCAAATCATTGGATTATTATCGATGTATCTTCGATCGAAATAGGATTTCGGGAGTTTTTTTAGCGTTGAGTCTGCATTTGCATATGCATACATTTCGATACAATCACAATACCAATGTCATTTATTTTTTGTTTCTGATGAGTTTTAAAGAAATTCACTTCTTGGAATGCAAAAAGCATGCCATTGGCACGGAGAGTTGTTTTGGTCCAATCTGTCTTGTTAACTGTTCCACTTTACGCAATGCAAACAACTTGTATTCCGAAATCCAACCTTTTCTAAATTGAGAGATTGTGCCACAACTTCTTTTGGGGGGCTTTGAATAGGGAAAAGATTAATTTAGTCGAATGGCATGATATCTGCCAGCCTAGAGATAATGGTGGTCTCGGTTTGAGAAGGCTTTATGAGTGTAACCTTTCTTTTCTAATGAAATTGTGTTGGCAGGTGTTTACAAAACAAGAGTCACTTTGGGTTAAAGTTTTGAGAGCAACATACATGAGGAATAGTATGCCTTTCCTAAGCCAGATTTTCCCTAGCGGCAGTTCTTATTTGTTGCGTAGCCTTTGTAAAGCCTGTCCATACATGCTGTAAGGAGTAAGATGGGCGGTGGGGCAATGGAGCAACAACACGCTTTGGGAAGATATATGGCTAGGGGACCAGCCATTGAAAGAAGCTGCCATTGGAAACTTGAATGAACAGGAGCTGAAGAAAATTGTTACGGAATATGTCAGTGAAGAGGGTAAGTGGGATTGGAATACTCTAGACCAGCTATTACCTAAGTCTAGTTCATTAATGCTTGCAGGTACAAAACTACCAAATTCCATAGTCGACGAAGATCAAATATCTTGGGGACCTTCCAGCTCCAGAAACTTCACAATTAAATTAGCTTATGAATTACTTCAAAAGAGCACATGGAACCCTCCAAAGGATAAATGAAAAAGAAACTGGAATATACAAGTTCCCCAAAAAGTGAGGTATTTCCTTGGGCTTCTTATGAAGAAGGCTTTTCTAACAAACCAGAGAAGGTACAGATGTCAGCTCACTACTGACCCTATCTGTAATATTTGTATGGGTATTGTGGAAGCATGGCAGCATATAGTTCTGGTCTGTATGGAAGCCAGACTGATTTGGAATGAGCTATTGGGGGAAAAATACACGAAGACTTCTTTACCAAAGATGTGAGCATATGGCGTCTTGATAACCTTATGGATAAGAGCACCACAACTGACAGAATTCCTTGGAACGTTCGGTTTACTGTGACCTGACTTTTGTGGAAATGGAGAAATGAGAGAATCTTATCATGCCGTGTTCCGTGTAGAAGATATGGGTATATTCGATCGTCCAAAGAATATTTCAGAGTCATCAACATGTTAGAAACAACAGAAGGTCAACAGAATGGGATTAAATGGGTAAGTTGGCTTCCTCCTGATACTAACATTGTGAAATTGAATACAGATGGTGCACTCTCTGAAAACAGAATTATTACTACAAATATTGGTAGCTGCTCAGTGATCAATGCAGAACTTATGGCAATCTACAATGGACTGAATCTATGCTGGGATAAAGGGTGCAGGAATATTCTGGTTGAGCATGACAGCATGCTAGCAATACACATGATTACTCAGAATCATCCCTCCCCAAATAACAGTTGGGCAATCACTCAAGCCATAAGGATCCTGATCCGTAGAGATTGGAATGTTTCAATCTCCCAGGTATTTCGAGAGGGTAACCAGATGGCAGACAGATTGTCCAAACTAGGCCGTGACTTCCTTATTGACTACATGTTTTAGACAGTCCTCCTTGGAATGTTATTGATTTAGTTCTAAGTGATGCTAGAGGCACTGCCTATGAGAGACATTGTAACAACATATGATTTGTTATTCCTTTTGATAATATTAATAAAGTTTTTTGCCACTTCTTATTCTAGGCCTGTCTCGTAGCGTCAGGAATATGCCCGGGGGCTAGCTTTGCTAGGTCGTCGAGCATATGGGTGACCCTTTACAGTTAAAAAAACTTCAATATCAACTGAGTAAATAGAGAGACAATCATATTAGTATTCTTAAAATTAAGGTGCACCACTAGTAACCCTACAACCCGAACCCACAATGGCATAATATTAAACAGAATATTGTGCAAAGGCGCATTTCGATGCCATTATCCAAGCACAAATAGTTTATTTGCAACAAGCTATGGGAGACCAGCCAACATTTTCCGGTTATCTAGTTCCTTTTCAAAGTAAAAAATGTATAGAACTTAGGCAATTTGCTTAATTTTGAAGTCTTCAATTCTCCAAGCAACGAAGAGAATGGAGATAACCACATTCTCTTGCATGGGACGATCAAGGAAACCTTCCCCCTATAAGGCTACTCTTCTTGATTGAAGCCACCACTTCCAGATCTACCTACAATCTTAGCGTAATTGTGCCAATTGAAATTGAAGAAGTAGTATGAGAAGATCGCTTTGACAAAAAGGACAATGTCGGGTTCATTTGGAGAGCCATAATAATGAAAAGGGTTTGATGGAGTAATTAAAGGGTGAATGGTTAGTTACTTTACAATAATGAAGGATAAGAAGAAGAAAAAGAAATAGAGAAGAGAAACAAGGAGAGGGTGAAGTTTGTGAGAAAGTGAAATTAGAACTATGCTATCGGGAAGCCCTAGCCATGGGAGGCAAATGGGAAAGTAACTCTACTTGAGAGAAGAAAAATTGTTTTTTGGTGTTTCATTAGTTTAGCATTTTAAAATTTTAATTAATATAACCGTTAAATATGAAAATATACTTTAATTTTTCTATTCTATAATTGACGTTAATAAAGTCACTAAAATCATGAATATATTGAACAAAACAAATATTCTTCTACTAAGTCTTGCATGTAATGATCCAATATATGTAATCTATTAGTAAGAGTATATATATGTTAACTTCACAATTTTTCCCTAAAACTCATCGAGGGCATGTAACAAAATTCTTCGATTATTAATGGTCTAATCAAAGCAATCTAATTAGTTATTGGTTTTTGATAAAAAAATAATCTTTTATTAGGTGCCAACCCATGTGACATTAATGGAAAAAATCAAACAATATCTGATAGATTGAGAATTTAATGTCAAAATCTTTAGATATTGTCCCAAAAAAAGGATACATATTTGGTCTCAAATTGAATAATGCATACCATATTATCTGTTCAAAGTTCAATAATGAACTGATTAATCTTATGTCAGCTTGAATTTGTTTCTTAATTATTTCCGTGTGCATCAATGATTTTTTGATTGAAAAGTTTTTTCATGCGTGATGCATATGTTAGTTGTTAATTGTGTTTTATCTTCACATGAAATTTTAGAATTTATGATAATCTCTGTATAGTGAATATGCCCTTTTTTTTTTCAAATTGCATGGGAATACTCTATCCAATAAAATATACACGAATTTTTTTTAAGCCACTATTTTAGTGGTTTGGTTCTATAATAAAATTCTGATTTTTTAGAAAAAAAAGAGAAAATTCTACCCAATTGTTAATACTCTCTCTTTGGTTGTCGTCTGTTCTTCTTCCTTGAGTGCTAGTGCAATTTAGTCGGTCTTCTGCCGACAAAGGGCCTTTTTTGCCCTCCTTTTAACCTATTCTGTTTCCTGATAAGTAACTGTAAAAATGCTTATGTATCCCATCCACAAGAAAAATATTTAGACCATCTTTCGATTTGTGCTTGTCATCTTGCGCGAGAGCCATGCTAATTTTCTCATATCGTTCTAATTTTATCATGTCCCAAAGAAATCAACCATGAAACGTAAAACCCTCAAAAAGCTGGTTTCTTAGGGTTTTGATGGGTTTTGTCCGTCAATCTCCTTTTTTAGAATAGTTCCAATTTCTCTCTAGAGAATGCTCATAAGGAGAGTTATCGGCCAGTCAAGATCATGGTTGCAATAGATCTACAAGATTTGGTGATTTATGGTTCGTTTATTTTCAATTTGGCTACGGGTGGGTTCTTTCTCCTGCTTGAGTCAAGTTATGGTTATGTGCGTGCTAGATCTGTCAAGGGATGTGGAGGTATTTTAAGGCTTGCGAACATGAGGTTTTTATGTTTCATAAGTGGCTGGTTTCATGGTCTAGTAAGGCCGTAAATGGTGGGTTCCTTCCGGCTCTTTGAAGGAGCGACAGCTCTTGGATATGAGATTTATACCTAATTGTATCTTCTTTTGGACTTCAAAGCTATGAAAATATCCTTATTTCTCTAAAAAGAATCTATCATATTGTCAACATGGTAGTATTTGACATGACCAATTTACTCGCACATTAGCTAAGTTGGACTGGGTAAATCAATTGAGCGTCTTAATTGGTTTGGTTTTTAGTTTGTAAGAGTTCATTTGGGTTCCATTCCCTTAATATTAATAATGAATGGAGCTTGAATTTGACTTTGAAAACTCATTTATAAATTATTTGAATTTTTGAACAATAGAAAATTTGATCGGCAAATTAGATTGGTAAACAAATTTTATAATGAACTTAAATATTATTTTAAAAAAAATATTTAAGTTTTTGAACAATAGAAAGTTCGACCGACACATTAGACTAGTGAACAAATTTGATAATGAACTTGAATATAAAATTTAATAATAATGTAGATATTCTTATATATTGATGTGCTCATCATTTGAAAGTTAATTTCTTAGCTAGGTAAATGTAACAAATTATATAGATATTAGTTTTCTCCTATAAAATATTAAGTATTTAAATAAATTTAGAGTAAATAAATCAAAATAATCCAAATTTTGACACTTTTGTCAAATATGGTATCTACTTTAGAACATGTTAAGAAAAATCCTCATCTTTGACTATTATGTCAGGTTTATCGTGGTGTTAGTATTGTGCTTGTTTCTTCCATTAATTGTTGACCTGACATGTACACGTATGCAAGATCATGACGTGGTGTGTCAACATGTCAGTGCCACGTGATATAATTTTGGTCGATAAGTCATCATTTTGCGCACATATACATGCCAACTTGACAATTAATGACAAAAACAAAACACTAACGTTAAAATAAATTTAATACAATTGTCAAAGGTCAGATGGACTAAATTTGATAAAAAAAATGTGAAAGTTCGGATTATTTTATTTATTTACTCATAAATTTATCACTATACTCATAACAAATTTGATGACTCAACTCTTTGAAAACCTCAACTCACAAGTCCATTTTTCAACATACTAAAACTCAGTCTTCAATGAATGAACTCATAAACAGTTCATTTAGATTTGTAAGTCTATTTTGAACTCGTCCCCTCAAAGGCTACTAGAATAAAGTTGAGCCAAGACCCAATAGATATTAGTCTACTCGTAGCGGTGTGAGTTTTTTCTTAGGCAACGCAAAAATGTTCTAAATCACAAGTGACTTAAGGTACAAAGGAGTCAACGGACTTACCCCTCCGATAGCATGCAAATAAACGCACTCCAAACTTATTTCTAATGGCATTATTCATTTTATAATGAGTAAAAAATTTTCGACATCATAAATATACTACCAAGATGAAGAAAACAATGAAGAAAGTAACCTATCAAAAATAAATGAAGAAAAATACAAGGGTGACATTTCTAGTTCATCGAGAATAAATATTTATACCATTCATCTACATAATTGTCCTCAACATCGATTACCTTTTGCTACAGTAATTGTCACGACCTATTCCCAGGACAGCGACCGGCGTACGAGACGAATCGTCTGTGGAAACCCGGCTCATCTCGCACAAGCCTTGGAGAACAGAAACTACCCAAATTCATATTATTAATCGGCTTATTTACCGTATTAAACAATTTAGCAAGGATATGTTTTTCAAAAATAATATTCCTGAATATAATTTAAATATTATTGTAATAACAAAATACTAAATAAACAGTTTAAGTAAACCCGCTAAACATTTTTTTAACAAATGCAAGTCCATAACCCACTACCCTGTGTGGAACAACTAACATATCAAAATTCGGCCCGAACAATAGGCACTCACTGAGTGCGAAAGAACCAAACGACCGCTATCAACTACCTGAAAAGTAAAGTAGAACAAAGACAAGAAAAATAAAAGGGGTAAGATTCTCTAGTGAGCGGATAACACAAAAGAGCGGCACAGACTCCTCAAAAGGGTTTTAAAAACATTTTCGAAAACTACCACATGCATGTATATATCCAAATAGTATCATATATATATATATACACTTATATATAATAATAACTTAGCTCAAAAATTCACTTTGCAATCCTTTTTGCATACAGAGCAGATAACAGACAATTATCGAAG
>CAODLS010571164.1:0-11212 GCA_948243855.1 Flueggea neowawraea | reverse complement strand
AAATCTGTATCTCTCAGGCTCATGACGAGTCATACTAGACCTTCTTGGGCCTTGTGTTATAGATTCAGTCTCCACAACATCTTGTGAGTCATCTTGAATCTCTATTCTATCTTCAGCTGCTATTTGTGGTTCTTTTATTTCTTTTAGAAGTACTTTACTTCCACTAATCATTTTGGAAATAAACTCCTTTTCCAAAAAGACACCGTTTTGAGCAACAAACACTTTGTTCTCGGATCGATTATAAAAGCAGTATCCCTTGTTTTCTTTGGATACCCCACAAATATACATTTTTTAGATTTAGGTGCTAACTTTTCTGAAACTTGACGTTTCACAAAAGTTTCGCATCCCCAAATCTTTAGAAAAGACATTATGGACTTTTCTCATTTCATATCTCATATGGTGTCTTTTCAACCACTTTAGATGGAATTCAGTTAAGTATGAAAGCAATAGTTTCTAAGGCATAAGCCCAAAACGAGACTTGAAGATCCGTTTGCCTCATCATTGATCGAACCATATCCAATAGAGTTCGATTTCTCCTTTCGGATATGCTATTCCATTGAGGCATTTCAGGAGGAGTAAGTTATGAGACAATCCCACATTCCTTAAGATAATTGTCAAACTCTTGGCTGAAATATTCTCCACCTCGATCGGATCGAAGTGCTTTGATATTCTTGCTAAGTTAGTTTTGTACTTCACTTTTGAATTCCTTGAACTTTTCAAAGGATTCTGATTTGTGTCTTATAAGATAGACAAATCCATACATACTGAAATCATCAGTGAAAGTGATGAAGTACAAATAACCTCCTCTAGCACTTGTACTAAAAGGTTACATACATCAGTATTTATTATACCTATTAGATCATTGGTCCTTTCACCTTTATTTGTAAAAAGACTTTTGGCCATTTGCCTAACAAACAAGATTTGCATATGCCAAATGATTCAAAATCAAATGAGTCAAGTAATCCATCTTTATGGAGTCTTGAGATGTGTTTCTCACTTACACGGCCCAAACGACAATGCCAAAAGTAGGTTTGGTTTAAATAATTTGATTTTAACCTTTATTAATGTTATAGATGGGCTTGCTTTGTTCCAAGTTTAAAACATAGAGACCAAAAGATAAGATTGCAACACCATAACATATGTCCCCATAATAAATGAAAAGATTATTATTCTTAATAATAAGATGAAAACCATCATTGTCTAAACAAGAAACAAAAATTAATGTTCTTACTCATAGCAGGAATATAATAACAATTCGACAATTTTAAAAAAATTCCACTAGGTAAAGTTAAATCATAAGTTCCTAAAGCTAATGCAACAACTCTTGCTCCATTGTCCACTTGTAGGTCCATTTCGCCTTTCATCAATGATTTACTATTTCTCAATCCCTACAAGTTAATGTAAATATAAGCAAAATCCTTCTTTAGTCTTGGTTATATTTGACTTAGGCTTTTAGAAATTCGGCTTGGATTTACCCTTGCCCTTGCCAACAACCTTTGGCTTAGCCTTGCATTGGTGCTTGCCTTTCCCCTTTTGTACGATAAGCACATGTTTGGTCTTAGGAATGCTCTTCTCAATATTCTTCAACATACCAAGTAATTCGGTGATGGACTTATCCATATTGTGCATATTGTAGTTCATGACAAACTTATCATAACTACTAGGAAGTGACCCTAAGATTGTATCTATGGCCAAATCCTTTGATAGAGGAGTACCAAGTCTCTCAAGCTGATCAAGATGACCTTTCATCTTGAGAACATGTGCACTTATCGAAGTGCCAAGATTCATCTTGCACTCATTTAATGCCTTCATTGTCAAGAACCTTTCTTGACAAGCTTGCTATTGGAACATTTCCTTAAGATGCCTCATCATATCAAATGCCTCCATATCTTTGAATTGCTTTTGCAAATTCGTAATCATTGTAGCAAGCATAAGACATGTGACGTCCACTGAGTTACTTAGATGCTTCTCATAAGCATCCTTTTGTACTATAGGAGCATTGGATGCGGGTACTTGGGAAAACGTTGTATCTAGGATATAACTCTTCCTTTCTTGCTTAAGAACAATTCTTAAGTTTCGAGACTAATCAAAGAAGTTAGTCCCATTCAATTTCTCCTTCTCAAGGATCGATCGCAAAGTAAAAGTTGATGTGTTGTTGTTTGTTGCTATTATGTCTACATACACAAATATGCTAAGATTAATAAAAGGTATTTTGAAAACTCCCACTAAAATTAACATCCCTAAAGTTAATTCCAGTTTTAAATATAATGGGTATAAGATCCATATTTCACTCAAAGTTAAGTCAGCTGAACTAATCCTTAATCTTATCTATTTAGGTAGAAACTCCTTTTCAATTATATCATATATAACTCTTGTATTTCTAGGATTTTGATATTTCATGTCCCGGCATTAAATCCCTTTTATGCCCTAGGCCCAAAACTATTTTGATAGTCATGTTAAGTCAAACCATCACCAACATGTGGATACCACCATTATCCACCCTTGCCTAAACAAGGTAATCAAGTGCACCCTGCGGAGGCAAAACCTACACACCGACGAACAAGGCTTTGACAAGCATTGGTGTGGAAGGCATTTATCGACTTACTATTTGTAGAGATTTGTTGGTTTGTGTGGGATACAAACAATTCATATAATCATGGCATATATGTATCACATGTATATATATAGCATAATTTAAACGTTACATGACAAATCCCAAATCTAAGTTGATCTCACAAGCCAATGTGAAAATAAAGGTAAACCTAGGGCCGTCTTCAATCTCCGTTGCTACGAACGGCCTTCATCTTCTTTTACATACAATGTATATATAAAATCTATACTAAAATAAGAATAGGCACACTCGCCAACACGCAGGTCGTATTTGAAATAGACGCCTTCGGCCAAAATATTACAACCCATAATAAAAATCTAATCACATAGGTTCTATTGGACTATGTCATGCACCATGCATATTGAATCACCATTAAAACATAATCACATTATGAACATAAACAAACATCATGCACTTAGTCAAAATAATTACATTGATTAAACGTTGGAAGTGTAAAGCAGTTTCACAAGCCGGTTTGCGAGGGGGTTTTAAATTCGCATTGCTCATGAAACGAGTTGCTAATTTTTAAAACCTTAATTTGTATTAATCTCATTAATACTTGGATCTCATAATCAAATTATAATCCAATTCATCGTTTGTAATCTTATTACAAAATCGCATATACAAAAACCCAAAATAGCTTTCTAAGTGAATCTTAACATCCTATTCAAATTCAACATCAAACATATTCGGCCTTGACAAATATAAAATTCTCAAATTTTATCTTGCTAAATTAAATCCAAACATTTATCATTAATTCAACAAGAACATCATAAAATATAAACCAAGGCCGAATTATTCAAACAATCATAATTATATCGCATACAAAGAATCGGTTATCTTGATTGTGCAAGTGGCTTTGATACCATTGTTGGAATTTGTAACTAAAATATGACATTCATATAAAGATAACACAGTGGAAATAACAAAAAAAAAATTCATCCTAGAATTCCACCAAGGATCCATGCACATCAATATACATGATTAGAGTTATGATTTTTACTTTAAAACCAAAGCTTAATTTAATGAATGAATGGAGTGTTGATGTAGCTTTTAGTATAAACTCGAAACCCTTTTAACCACGTTGTCTTTGGATTGGTGGAGTGTACTAGCACTTAGAATCTCTATTCTAATTCTCACAAATAATTTTCTCTCTTTGTTTGCGACACTCACAAATTCGGCCAAGCCATAAAGAATATGACAAGAGTGTGATCCTTTTTATAGGCAAATGAGAAACCCTAAATAGGTGCACTAGGGTTAGCAAAAATTCTCTCCTTATCCCTCAAGAATTTGGCTAACCCTAATCAAGAAGGAGTGTGTCGAATTCCTTCCTTGATTAGGACCGAATTTCTTTCTTCTTTGGCAACCAAGAATTCAGCCTTTCTCCCTTTTAGGAAGAGTGTGCCGAATTCCTTCTAGTTCAACTAGGGTTTGCCACTTCTTGTCACAAAAGAGTATATGCTTCCTAATTAATTAAGTGTGCTAATTAAGGTGTGCCTCCTTATCACACAAGAATAAAAACTCCTAAAAAATAGGAGTGTATGCCGAATTTCACACTAGGATTTCTTAATGTTATTGGGCTTTTAATTATATGATACAATATCATTAAATAAATCGCTCTATTATTAATATCTATAGGACGAATTTATGTCACACATAAATAAACCCAAAAATAAGATTAATAAGTGAATTATATTAAAAGCCCATTACATTAATGAATAATATCTTATATCATAAATAAGATATAAATTATAAAACCCTGAATTATTAATAATTAATCAAATTAATTATATTAATAATTCATTTACCAAATGAGAGAACATTTGTAATGCAATCCAATTCTTTTAGTGTGTGACCTAATATGCCCACTTTAAATTGGCAATGAGCCTTGTCCCAAATAGTTGGGCCCATTGTCCATAAGCGGTATCTAGTAATACATTATGGTAACCCAAAATCAAGTGGAGTTGGTGATCTGAGTTAACCTTTCACAGTTCGATATTTAGTTTTTTTGTCTCACTATATCTATATTAAGTATAAGGCATGGTCATATGTCAACCTTATATTGTTTAATACGTTTTTTGATCCGAAGTAGATTGTTATGACAAATGACTTTGATAACCCTTTATCAATTTATTTGAGTATGCATACATTCCATCAATCTTACTCATCAAGTGACCAAAAAATATCACTCTTCATAAGAGGAACAAATCCATCACTCCTCTACAAAATTCATGTCATATCCAATCATGGACTTTATTGTCATCCTGTTACGGATGATGTTTGATCAAGTCAAAACATGTGATTCCTCATGTAGGAGTCGATAGTGAGTTTTAGTCAGAAGACTCAAACATCACCATTACATGAAAACTACTTGTGACATTGATCCATGAATTGCTTTCGTAGCGGGTCAGTCCAATATATTTTTCCTAATATGTATCTATGTTCTAAGTGATATCACATATCCATAATTAGTAAAACATGATTATCCACTTAGCAACATACTAACCTTGACTTGTTATCATTCCCATGACAACAATCGATTAGGGACATTTAGAATAGTATTCTTTTTACCTTATGATTTTACTATCAAGTCGTACTCGATGACAT
This sequence comes from Flueggea neowawraea, assembly GCA_948243855.1. NCBI lineage: Eukaryota > Viridiplantae > Streptophyta > Magnoliopsida > Malpighiales > Phyllanthaceae > Flueggea > Flueggea neowawraea. The sequence continues at coordinate 5,994 of CAODLS010571164.1, read as the reverse complement.
AAGAAAGAATAAACTATTCATGGAAGCTTTATCTTCATAAAACATAGTATAATATTTCATAGATATGAAATGAAATGCCTCTTTATTATTTGATAAATCGAATGACAGTGCACATAAATGATTGGACTAGGGCACCAAAACCAACACAACTAATTCTCTCAAAGTTTGTTCTAGTGGAGCTAGAGGTCTAACAGGTGGTGCATTATTCTCTACCATGTCGATGTCAGAATCAGTGTTGAATGAAGAATCAGAAGTCTCTGCAAGTGTTTCAATTGGAGGTGGCGCTGAAGAAGCTTGTGCCTTTGCGTTGTCTTGCTTGCTTTCGTAACCTCTTCGTTGTCTTTTCCATTTTAGGATCGAATTTGAGTTCATATACAGGGGAATAACTCATAAAAGTAACCAAGAAAATTAAATAGTAAAGCAATTAGACAAAATCTTTGACACCAGTCTCCTGCAACGACGCTAAAATTTGATGGGTGTCGAAACCAGCAAATTTAAATTTCTACTTTAAGCCTAGAATAAATGATATTTGAAGACAATGACAAGCAGGGTGGAATCCACAGAGACTGGTAAAAACTTATCTAATTGCAGAGAAAAACAACTAAAATAAAGATGTGATTTGGTTGTAAAGCAGTCGAATAGAGCAATCAAACAAAGCAATTAAATAAATCAAGAATGCAGAAATATTAATGAAGAAATCAATATCATGAAAGCCTAGCCAAAAATCTCTGTTTCACTTTATTAATTGATCATGGGTAACAAAAGATAAATCAGTACTATTTATACAATCAAGTTATAGTTACAGGTGAAACACTCAGTAACCAATCTTTACTTAATGTTTCGATAATTTCGGAAAGCCCTGAAAACTATTTCCCTAACCAATAAACAACCCCTGGGAAGCTCTGCATAATTTAATTTATAGGCAACATTAATAACTATAAAGACCCAACCCTAGCCAACAAACTCGGAAACCGCAGTTTATTTAAGCAAGTTTATTCTATTCCATCAATGACAGTCGAAGCCTATTATCACAACAACAACATTATTCTATCAATCAATTCAATCAGCCGTTATCAAATCAATCAACAAAATAATAATAAATCATTCAAGTGCAGAAATAGAATAAATGCATAAACAATAAAGAAGTAATGAAAATAGAACCTCACAATTAATTAAAGATCAACTTTGATTGTACCTTGACTAGAAAAGAAATTAGTTGCTCATAATGTCAAGAAGAACACAAGAATAATAGGTTGCAATTAAATCCAAAAGTGCCAAAGTTCAAGACCCTCTAAAAATACGCAAAACTTTGCTTCTTATAATGAAAGCAACTTATAACCCTACTAAATTTTGTTCCCAGAGTTACAAAATTGACCCTCCTAAAAGACACAAGCAAGATAAGCACGTTTCAGTTCTTTCGATTGTCTAAAATAGCCTTGGCACATCGCCGTTTAATTTCTTCCAGCGTTTCACATTCGTTTCTCATCCAGACTTGCGTCTCCCATCTCTTAATGGCCATGCAGTGATCATCTGAATCCAATCTTTGCGTAAATCAGCTCCAAAGTCACCCATTTTTCACCAAATCAAACCTAGACAAAATTAAAACAAACTAACATAAAAACAAAAAAATATGAATGATAATGGATGCAAAATAATAATAAAATGCTAATGCAAACATGCACAAAATGCACACTAACAACGTCTAATTTTTTCTTTCTTGGATAGCTATAACACTCGAGCACTGTAATACCCAGAAAGATTCTGATCGGATTCCCTGTAGTGTTTCGTTCAATCCTGTTTTGGTTTTAGTTGCTGGAGTGTTGAGTGAATGATTGCTGATTTCTTTGTGGGATTACTCGAGTAAGCTTGAGGTGTTACTCGAGTAAGATGACACATGGATTACTCAAGTAAGCATTCGAGCGTTACTCAAGTAAGTAGAGATGTGTATTACTCGAGTAAGCTGTTATTGTTACTCGAGTAAGCTGTGTTCTAAGATGAACACAAAGAACACCTGGTGATGTGTTACTCGAGTAAGCATGAGGGCTTACTTGAGTAAGCACTAGTTTTGGGCCAGGGTCTATAAATACCCTGACTCATTCGACCTTTCACTCTATTTTCTCTCTCAAATCGCTCTCATTCCGTCCAGAGGTCATCATGGTTGACTCTCCTTCATTACTAATGATTTTTAGGTAAGAATAAGCTTTTAAACCCTTTCTCTTGCTCATTTATGCAAGATTGTTCATATTAGGGTTTTGAATAAAATGCTCATAAGTTTGGATTCATGTTGTTTCTATTGGTATAAGTGTTAGGGTTTGTTTATTCGGGTTATTGTGAGTCTAGAATCATCCAGAGATATCTCGAGATCATTTGGAATCAAGGATTTGCATAAATGGGTTTGAAACCATTCATTTTGGTCGATCTAGGATGCTTCCGAGTTGTTTTGATGGATTCAACCTTAGATTCATGTTCTGGGCTTTGTTTAGATCCAATGTGGGTGTTTGGTATCAATTTTGGTCTGTTAAATCGTGTTAGATTAATTCTGGAAAATTATGGGTTGTCTTACTCAAGTAGGGATTAGCTTACTCAAGTAATCGAATGTCTGTCTTACTCGAGTAAGCAAAGTGACCTACTCAAGTAATCTGATGTGTGTCTTACTCAAGTAACCAAGTTGGCTTACTTGAGTAAGGTGAGGGATGTCTTACTCGAGTAAGCTATGGTGTTACTTGAGTAAGATGGGGTCATTAGGGACTCGTTTTGTAATTTTGTATTTTGTCAATTTCTGAGAGTTCGGGGACTTATTTGAGGATTCTGACTACTTAAAAAAGTTATTTAGCTACCCTAGTATAGTCTGAGGACTATTTTGTATTTTTTCAAGTCCCGGGGACTAAAATGTAATTTTGCACTGGTCGATGACTAAACTGTAATTTTATGTAGAGTTTGGATTTTGGATCCAGAGTGATAGATTATCATTTGGTATGAATCATTTGGGATCTTTCGAGAGTCTGCATCTGCATTTGCATATCATGCATATGGTATTGTCACAATATCGCTTTCTAATTTGCCTCTGATATATATGTTGACATATATTCGTTGGTTCAGCTTCCTGTTTTAGCCGCAAGATCAACCACCGGCGAGTGGGGCTTGATTGGCGATTGCACTTGGATTTTCAGGTGAGTGAATAGGAGCTTCAGACACATAGTTTGTGCCTCGAACTATATATGTTTTCTGTCATGTATAACACATATTTTTGAGATGAACTAATCTAAGGATTGGATATTGATAAACTGATTATGTGTATTAATCAGGACTCTGCTTTGAAATTGATATATATGTGTTATATATCTCCTCTCTGATTTTGATGCTTCTATGCATATTCTGCTTTGATACTGTATATTAGTATGCTTTTATTTTCTGCTATGGGACACCTACTGTTACGGGATAAAACGTGACATTTGGTATACCAATGCTTTGAGAAATCCCAGCTATCAGGGATTCTGGTAGTCATGTGTCCCGGTTTGACACATGATTTGTTATTGGCCCAGCTACCAGGGTTATCGGAAGCCATATGTCCTGACTTTATACATGATTTGTTATTGATTGTGGCAGAGCCTACATACCTTGTCATTAGTGTCGCGTGCACACCTTCTACTTTGGTCCCATATATTTGTATATGTATTTTGACTCTGAAAATGAAAATTGTTTTATACGCCTCTGTGTTTATGATTTCTTTATATGAGAACCCATTTGCGAAATGAGTTTTGAAAGGCTATTTATGATTATAGCGTGTATATATGTATACTGATATTATATCTGCATATAGTATCTTTGAAATGTTTTCAAAACAGTCTTTATGAGGCACATATGAGGCGATTTGAAGTGTTATTCTTCACTGAGTTTGACCCCCTATTATTTCTCTGTCTACTGTTGATTTTATTCACAGGTTTACAGCTTTCGGCTTTGACAACCATTCTACATGTTTGATACCAGTGAGGCGTCTTTGGTTTGTTGTACCTATTTGTTTGGGCATTGGTTTATAAGCTTTGTTAGATGCTCCACACTGGGCATATGTTGGTTTATGGTTGTATTTGAATATATATATATATATATTTGATATCCGCGTTTTATTTGAAACATTATTACAAATGTTTTCTTGATATTTATGTATTTCATTTTAAATATAAAATGAATGTTTTGTTTAACATGTTATTAAATTGTTTAATAAACGTTTTGGGTAGCCATATGCTGATGTTTGTATCTTTGAGGCTTGTGCGGGATGAGCCAAGCTCCTTTAGACAGTTCGCCTCGTACGCCGGTCATGGACCTGTAATGGATCGTGACAAAGGTGGTATCATAGACATATGTTTCGTATTGTCTGGGACGGTTGTGGAGCGTAGGTATTTTGAACCCAGTCAGTCCGATTTGCCTTTGTATGCTCCTTTGTATATGCTCTTGTACATTGAATTTGTTCCAAAACTCTGGATTTGTTTTGGTGCCTTAAAACTTGTTTCGACACTTGGTCTTTGTTTTGGTATTGTGGCGATTATTGCATTTTGGTATGTACATATGATTTGTTTGGTGTTGATCCGCAGGTATGGATCCATTTTGCATGATGTGTTTGCATCTCTGCATTCTCTGGTGTATATTTCACCCTGTTTGGTACCACGACTTTGTTTGTTATGTTATGCTTTTCCAGATGCCTTTGGTTAATAACGATTTGGTTATTATTTGAATGGTCGTAGGAGCCTTGTTATAGGTTTTGTATCTCTGAGTGGTAAATCTCATGTGATTCATTTTTATGAGAAGCTAATGTTGGTGTATGTATGAGAATAATTGAATGAGTTATGGGTGATGAGAACATTGGTTCTTAAGTGGATGCCTTTTTGTTGGTATCAAATGGCCATGATTGTTGGTGATGATTTAAATTCGGAGAATTTAAGAAATAAGAAAGAGACAATGATTCGATAAGCACTTGAGGGCTTAACAATTTGAAAGTATATTGTACCTTGAGGAACTAGCGGATAAGTCTAGTAATGATCGATAGCATATGTTTTGAAATTTTAGAGAATTGAAATCGTTTGAGATCGTAATATCTTCTAATTGTGTTAGAGTATATTATGCTTGGCTAGATGATTATGGATGATTAGAGTGCCGAGGGCATTCGATTTTGATGCAAATTTGAGAAAGATTTTTGTTTAAATTGCCAGATTGGGTATTCGATATATGAAGAATGTTGTTAGTTTACTAGAATGGTGGCTTTAGGTTAGGTGACCTTTAAGCTGCTATGTCATTTACAATTGTGTGGATTACGATTTTGAAAATTTTCATATGTTATGAGAATTTCAACTATTTAAGGTATGAATTAATTCGGGGGATTTGATGCAAATGCAATTCAAAATATTTGAATTTCCTTTGAATACGTGCTTTCCTAAATTGCTTAGTACTATTATTTGTCAAAACAATTTTGATTTGAAAAGGAAAAAAATTGTTATCTATGCACTTTATTAAATAAAGTGGAGATAAAATTTTTGAAGGGTTTTAGAAAATATGATTTGAAATAATTTTACTAAAGACAAATATTAGAAACGAGAACCACAAGATTTATCATATATAATATGTTCAGTCCCTTACGTTTTGACAGTTTTGGAAGATTAGTTTTTGGAATATAAAGTATTTGTAAATGATGTGCAATATTTGTTTTGAAGCAAATTGCAATGATTTGTTTTGACTACTTCGGAATATTATACTTTAAGGTATAAAGTACTTTTGAATTGAATGAGAAAATCTATTTTGAGACGCATTTTTGAGAAAACGGTCACAACTCTGGTCATCCCTAGGTGGGTGATAATTTGGATTGGTAGGATTTGCTAATGTGATTATTTGAGAATTGACGTCTTGATGAGGTCAAACTATATGGGTTAAAGATCGAATGATAAATCAAAGTGCGTATACTTGAGAAAATAGTTATGTTTGAATTTGTAATTTGGAGGTTTCAAT
>CAODLS010571130.1:0-10852 GCA_948243855.1 Flueggea neowawraea | reverse complement strand
AGTACTATTTTGAGCCCCTAAGACTGTCAACTATTAGCCCTCCTGAGTCGGGTGCTGTTTGGACTCTTGAGGCTACTAGTTTATTTTGATCTAATCTAGTCAGCGCTGTTTTAATATAATACGGGTGTATGATCAGTAAGCATCATATCTGTTTGTTCTGTAATTGAATGATAAGATAATAAAATTATAATTTTGATCAGTGTGAATAATGCGAATATGTATGTATGCATATAATAGGTCTTATTTGTCTTCTATTATGATAGTAATCTGCACGACTATATGTTTTCTGCTTTGTCTAGAAATGTTTTTGAAATAATAGTATTATGTATTTGTTGTCTGTTGTATGTTTATATATTTATATATACTTCTCTGAAATCATTATCTTGTATGATTGTTTGATGCTTGCTATCTGTGCGAACATTTTCAAAACCATATAAGTATATATATACGAGTGTATATCATTAGTATAAGTATATACGTGCATGTGGTATTTTTTTTTAAAATGTTTTCAAAAAGGTTTACGTGAGGCCCAGTGCTTATCTACAATGTCATTTCCTCACTGGGTTCTCAGCCTATTTCTTTTTCTTGTTTACTCTTAACTTCTTTTCTGGTGATTTTTGTTGATTGTAAACCTTCAGCCTTCAACACCCAGTGGGATTTTCAGAGGTAGCTTCGATTGCCCCTTTGTTCGGGCCCAATTTATCTATTTTGTTAGTTGCTCCACACTGAGATACTTGTGGGTATATGGATCTGTATAACTATTTTGATATTTTAAAATCATTTCATATTTAGTAATAATAATAATAATAATAATATTATTATTATTATTATTATCTTTGCTATTAAAATGAAAAATGGTTCTAGAAGTGTTTGTAATAAAATTAGTTATAAGTTCTATACTCCGAAGTTTGTTCGAGATGGGTCGGACTCCTTTAGTCAATTTGCCTCATACACCGGTCACGATTCGAAAACGGGTTGTGATAGAGGAGGAGGATGAAACAATGGCAGCGGAGGGAGGAGCGAGGGTGAGATGAGAGAGAAAGAAGTGAGGTGATAGTGATAGAGAGAGGAGAGAGAAATTGACAGGAAACAATGGCAACGAAGGGTGGAACAAGGATGCGACGAGAGATAAGTGAGGAGATAAAGATAGAGAAAGGAGAGAAATTGACAAGAAATAATGGCAGCAAATGGTGGAACGGGGACGAGACGAGAGAGAAGAGAGAGAGAGAGAGAAGTGAGGCTAGAAAGATCAAGAGGAGAGAGAGAGATATTAACAGTTAGAAGAATATATATTGTTGCATTTGTAAAATGTAAATTAAAATATTCCATAATAGACAATATAATCTCCCTCTGCTGGAAATATTATATTAAAATGTCAAAAAAAGACATGTAACATAATTTTCTCTTGAATTTTGTGTATTAAATTGGATATCTAGAAATGTTAATAGGTAGAGTGGTAGATTGTATTGTTAAACTTATTAATCAAGATAATGTCTTAGTGATATGTAATATGCCTAAGACATTGAACTCTAGAGTTAATTAGGAGGACAAATTATGAATGAAAGGCTCTTCACTGGAAAAAAAAAAGGAAAAAGATAGGATAAGAAATGAAAAAAAAAAGATTTGAATGGTATTTGGTTGGAGAGAAAATGAATGAAAATGAGTAAAGTGAAGTAATAAATAAATAAATAAATATAAATAAAAACTTTGGAACCAGAAAGCTAATTTAGCTCTGATGCTATTTTAAGAAATAAAAGAGAGAAAATTGGATTAAAATTGATATTCAAGAAAATGATAAGTCTGACATTTAAACACATTTGAGGGGAAGAAAAATAAGCAACCAAACTAAAGTAACCATACTAATAATTTGCAATTAAATTACAAGATTAACAATCTCTAATAAAATTTGGGGAAGTTAAATTTAGCTTACCACAACATTCTCTAAATATGAAATTAAAATTAAAAATTAAATCACACGATTAGCAAAGTTCCAAACTGCATATTAGATTTTTGTTAACAAGTGGCCACAATCTCCTTACCATTAATCACAAATCATCAATATTGTCCATGTTTTCTTTGCACTAATATGATTATTATCATACTAATTGAGTCCCTACCAAGAACACTAATTAATCACGTAATCAAAATTCTAATTATAGTTTCCTACGCAAATGATACTTTCTTGTTATTCTCAAGCAACTAAATTATGTGTCATTTGGTGAAGGCAATATCATCTGACGTTGGCAATAGTCCCACAGTTTGTTTAGCTACAAAAGCTTCAAAAATGACATATCCAAGAAATGGTTGTGTCTGGTGTAGGTCTGATCTGTTGGGCGTTGTCAACTGACCCCTTCCAATTTCGTCATGAAATTATTGATGGTTGTCTTGTATGTCCTATGTTTTACCAATATGTTGCAGTAATATTATCAAAAAATTATAAATATTAAATATTTCTATTTGTTTCATATTTTTTTTCAATATTCAACATATTTTTTGTTTTTTTTTCTTTAATGTTGTACAAAATCCTTCCTATTGGCGTGGTAATCAACAGACACTTATTTGAGACATATGAAATTTAATTCACATAAACTAGCATACCTCTTTACAATATGTGGTTTGAGAGCAAAACAGTTACGCCCATGATTTAGCGACATGTTCTCGTAGATTTTCTTCTTTTGCCTTTTAAAACTTTGAATTTAGTGTGCATTATTTAATTGGGTTATTTATCCCCGTTTATTAATTATACTCTTATCCCGTCTCATTATAGTCAAGTTAACCTAGTTGAAATGATAAAAGCTGGTGTCATACGGTTGATAGATTCAATCTAACTAAGTTAACTTACAGAATGAATTCCATCTTTTTTTAAAAAAATATTTTTACACTTCGTCATTTAATTTATTAAAAACATATAATACGCTTAGTGGATTTATGTGGCCTAGATAAGTGGAGAATTTGAGTCTTGACTAGGAGTTGAATTCAAAAAATGAAGAAAACCTTTCAAGGAAAAAAAAATGGACAAAGAACAAGTTGCTTGTGTCTGTGCCTGCTTTATTGTTTTTATTATTATTTTCTACAAGTCGTAATTGGTTGAGTAGTTTTTGGACTAGTCTATTTGCAAGTGGGAATTCAATGAATCTTGTCACATTCAATTATGGATACAGTTGATGATCAAAGAAGAATAGGTATGTGATGATTGTTTGACAACTTGTATGGCTGCTTAAACTTCTATCCACAATAGCCAGCACAGGACCGCATCTATTCTTCATAATAAGTTGGGTCCTTTGTGTTAAAATGAAATATTCAGTAGTTTTTCTTTTGATCTGCTCTTGTATACAAATTTCAATATTGAAAGAATTGTGAAGGGACTTGATGTTGAGAACTTCACATTCCCTCTCGCATGCACTTAATAATGAGACCTCGATTAAGAAGGGAGATTCCCTATCCAAAAAGACCGGAAGATGTGACCTTTTCAATGAAAATTTTGCTTTTCTTTACTTTTTCAACACTTCACAACTTACAAATTGACGTGCTAACAAATAAAATCAAAATTCATGCTCCCTTCCGAAATAAAAATTCCAGCTATGCCAAAAAAAAGTTTATCCCATTGCTCTAACTTAAGAATTGCGAGCAGAAAACCATTCTTTCTTATTAATGGGCATTTTGAGCCCTCTAAAAATTAATTGTGGCAATCGAAATTCATGATCTTAGAACAATATAATTTTCACATATTAACTAATTAAGCGAGAAAACATAACTTACTCAATAGTTAAATTTGAACTTGAATGATTAACGATCTCGAATGAAAGTTGTAGAAAATTGTGTTTCTTTCTCCCTATTTTTTAGGGTTTTGATATACATATTGTTATTTATGGAGAAACAACTGAGCCACAATATGTACTTGATTTCATTGATCTATTACGATGAGCTATTAATTAATAAAATCTTTAAAATGATATTTCTCCCATAACTAATAGGATTTTAAAAAATAATTTATTTAAACATATTCTAAACTGTGAGGTACAAATCATGTAAATATTTAACATTCTTCCACTTGGTCTATTAACTACATAATATACATAGTGAAAACTAAATTCCTTCTTTTATAGGTCGTAACACTAATCATTATAAATCAAAAGACTAATAAGAATCATAAAAGTTGTATATATATTGTTGCTTAAGGACGACAATGATATTTATTTGATAAGGAAACATCTTTCAGCTGCAAGATCTTCAAGTGCTCGATTTATGTTCACTAATATTAAGCTCCGAAGTCCAAGGTTATAGTAAGCTCCTCGGTTTCTTAACTCCAAGATGCTCTTGAGTTCCTCAACTTCTAACGTTCCCAGCTCCAAGGACTAGACTTCTCAACTGCCAAGCTCTTAACACTTTATATTTCAAGCTCTCGAGACTTAGCCTCTCAACTTTTTAGCTACTTCTAAGCTACTAGTTTTCTCTACTACTCAGCTTGTCATAATCCAAAATTGAACCATAATCGCCTTGTAAATCAAACAAAACCGAAAGGAACAACTCGTGCCACACAAGTCTCGGAAGCCAGAACGTACTAACAAATTTTCCAATTTTAATAAGATATTGAGTCACTTAACTAATTTAGATTCAATAACTTTACATCATTGACAAACTGATTTTTTTTTTAAATAGATCTATTCTTACAGTAGATATAATATACTTTAGGAATCTTTTTATGTTGGAAAATTCCATGGAAATGATTTCCACATCAACACATAGCACATAAAAATGTCACATACAATTAAATCTCTTAACTATTTAATAACTATGATTTCACTGGCAACTTTATTGCTTTGTATTATATGCATTCCAATTATCAATCGAGCACAACAATGGCACTATACATATACTTTCTATGCCACTTACACCACATTTTTCATACTATAGTTATAATGTTTCACACATCTAACAAATGCTATAAATGAACTCTAAATGATACATTCTCACATTCAGTGAACAAGCATACAATAAATAATATATTCTTACACTGAATGACACATCAGAACATTAAATAGTTGAATACTTTCACTGAAAATTTCATACATATTTAATTAACAAAAAAACACTAAAATTACTTTCGCTCATATATAACTATTTATCAAGGTTTACCACTTCTTAGCGGTTATCACCCTTATTCTTAGGCTTTTACTATGCACTAGAGTTTGTCTATTATTGGAGATTATCATCCCTATTGCTAGGTCGGTATAAGACACTGAACTACGCACATGTCTTACACAAGTCCAAGGCTATCATCAACCCATATATTCAGGTGTGGACTCGCTACCACTACTATTCCTTGCATTACGCTACACAAAAGTTATGAACCCCGAAGCTAGGTATCGTTGCATTGACGCCAATGGCCATCACCTCAATGGCTAGGTTTTCCATAACCACTTTTGTTTTTATATATCAATGATACACCTATATGGATTCATATATACAACTTCGTTTTCTTAACTAAACACTTGCATAAGCATAGTAACACATCATATACATTTCTTGTAGGCACTAATGCACCCTTAATAAATAAATTTCATCATAACACACGATAATTTCACAATGTCAATTTATGCAAATAAATTTCGTCATATGCAACTAGCAACAAATATCTTTGTCACCACAATTTGCGACAGAAAATTGGTCACCAACTTTGGCAACAGAATGCTTTGTCACAAAGTTTGTGATGAATATATGTGGTCGCTAATTTACATTAGCGACCATTTGAACACCAAGTAGTGACGATTTGGCAATAATTACCAACCAATTGGCCACTAAGATGTATATTGATGGGATTGCTAATTTACTAAGATGTATACTAATGTTCTTGAAGAAGTGATAGTTGCGTTTTTGGAGAAATTTGAGAAAATTGAAGTAGTGACACTTTGGTGATTTCAAAAAATGTCAAGTAGTTGATTTTTTTTTTGCGTAAATAGGAAACGAGCCATGAAGCACACTCAACATGCTTTGCTGTATATGTTCAGTGATTTTGGCCAAATTCCATCATGGGCCTTGAAAGAAGTATTTTAACTATTTTTGAAAAAAATTAGAGTTGTTATAACTTTCAATAGAACTCTCTGTTTTTAGTGTTGCTTGTGGCATTTTTCTTCATCTTTTTTCTATTTTTGGATTTAGGGGTTTTTATGCTTTTTTCTGTTTTGGGCAAATTTTAGAGTTTGGGTATAAATTATGCACTAAATGAATAATATCTCTTTGAGAACAAGGAAGATGATGTCAATGAAGAAGAAATGGATGAAGATGATGATGAATTCATTGTTTATTTAGGTGAATGTAGTGTGTTACCACATCATAAACCATGTTACATTGTATGATATTCCATATTTTTCAATGGTAATCTTTGATATTCCATATAGTTCAATAGAGTTAACTTAGTTTATATCATTTAAGGCTCCATATACTAATGTTGTGAATGTTATAGATCATGAAGACACTCTTTGGCATATGGATGCAACAAATGGAAAGAATAACTTTTGATTTGATTGCCATTGAAAAAAATTATGAAGTTTTAGTTTGAAAAATTAGCTACCATTTTGTCTCTAATATGTTTTGAAACAACATCGTCACTAAATAATGACAAATTGGTCGCTAACACCCTAGCTTAGTGACTAGTTCGAAACTAATATCCCGATAACAACATATTGAACCCGAAACCATACTGTACCCATACGCTTGAAAATTAACGACCATACAGTATCTAATCTGAAAATTAGCAACCATGTAGTTGATGTATGCTAAATATACATATTTATTCAAGCATTAATTGATAGCATTTTGGTCCTAATTGTAATTAATTGTCCACGAATTTATTATCTTTTCGTGTTTTATTGTAGGGAGAATGAAATGAATGGATTGTTGGTGAAATGTGATGGAAATGACATGAAAAAGAAGTCTTCAAAAGAAGCCTAAGTGATGAGAAGAGATGTCGAAAAAATCGACTCAAGATGATCTACATTCATCATGACACCCTGCGGTCATGACCATGATGGAGGGTGTGATCAACAATCAAAAGTGCAAGAGAACCAGTAGCTCATCGCGACCATGAAGCTGACCGTGATGGTGACCATGAAGCTCTCACACTCACCAATCACGACCGTGATGCTCTCACGGCCATGAAGCAAACCATGACCACGACCGTGAAGAACAAGCAAAACACCTCCAAAATCCAGTAGCTCATCATGGTCATAAGATTGACCATGATCGTGACCGTGATGGTCTCACGGTCATGGCTCATGACGGTGATGACCCTCCAGTGTTGGACAAAAATGACGAGGAGAGAGATCAAATGGGAACCAAAGGCACAATCAAGGGCATTTTTGGGAGACTTTTGCTAGGATTTGTGGGGAACCTAAAGGACTATAAATAGGTCTCTTACATACTATTTTTTGCAACCTTGGACACACACATTTAAGGGAAGAGAATTATTCTCTCATCAATTTCCAAGGAATATTGAAGGCATTGAAGAGGAGAGAGAAGAGGATTGAAGATGGCTTTCATCACCCATTGAAAGAAGTTTAATTATTCCTTTTTATTCTTCTTCTTTTTGTTTAAAAACATGTTTAGGATTTCATTTTCTTGTTTTATGTTTTATTTTCTAAACATGTTAGTTTAAATACTTGTTAGGGTATTAAAGATGTAAACCTTGGATTAATGTTGTTTTAATGGATTATTTATATTTTGGGTATCATGCTCTTATTGTTGAATCTATTGTTATTGATGCATTTATTGCTAAATCTATTGATGGTAATGATTTGATGACTTGTTATTGATTGAATGATATTGTGCTTAGCTACCACAATGTTGTTTTTGACACGCCTAAATGATGAATTGAGAGATGAAGTTTAGGTTAGGTTTACAAGCATAAAACTTGTTGTGTGTTAGAGTAGAGATACTTAATACCTATAAAGGTGTTCAATGAAATTCTCCAACGACCTTAATGGGCCTAACTTGACTAGGTGAGACCGAAATGACCATTCTCGAAAGTATAAGTACGGCTTGAGTGACATTGAAAGAGGCATTGAGTTAATATTAAGGAGATAACACTTACACCCATTGTTTTAAAACCCAATTTCATTCATTTAGCAACTAAATCCTTAGTTTTATCTCGAAATCCCTAACGTTTTCTCTTCATTGATTTACTTGTGCTTCATTTCGTACTTGCTTTTATTTCGAAAAACCCCAAAAACAATTTGATGCTTTTATTTATTCTTGCTTTTTCATTCGACCACAATTAGACATGTTCCCTTGGGTTCGATAACTCTTGAAATACTCCTTGGTAAAATTACATCGATTCTCATACGCTTGTGAGACACCGATGAGTAGTCGTTAAATGTGGAGGGAATTCAAATTGAAGTGAAAATTTTAGTTTAGCCGTGAGCTCCAAAATTAGTTACAAAGGGGTCGTCAATATGAAAAATAGCTACCATGTGGTCACTGAACGTGGCGGGATTTCAAATTCAACTAAAGATTTACTCTGGCAATGCTCGAAAAGCAACGATCATGTGGTCACTAATTAGCGATCGCCCGTCGCTAATTCCAGGTCTATAAAAGCCCCACGATATTTTCTACCTTCAACAGAACACACATTCTCACCTCTCTCAAGCTCTCTTGAATTCTCTTAATCTCTATAAAACTATCTCCAACTCTCTCAATTTCTCTCAACCCACTACTACAACCTCTTGACCCTTACTTCCATTTTTTCAATCTCTGTCTCTCACCTCCACCACTCTGTCTCAAGGTAAGTACTCTCTTTCTCTTCACTAATCATTCTTTTTTTTTTGTAGGTCTAGAGGAGCTCTGGTACCACCACCACCACCTCATCGCGAAGACTATTTTCTAAGCCTAAGGAATGAGCTTAGGAACTTACCTATTCCTAGGGATAGTTATGCTCGCCTACGTTCTCGAGGGATAGACACGAAGTGTTTGGCTCCTGGGAATGGTTAGGCTCGTTTGGGCTCCTAGGAACGAACATAGACACCATGGCTCCTGGAATGGTTGTGCTCACCTCAGCTCTTAGAAATGAATATGAACACCTTAGATCTTAGGATGGTCATAATTGCGTAAGCTCTTAAGGACATACATGAATTTCTTGGCTATCCTAAGATAGTCATGGTCGCCTAGGCTCTTGGGGTTGGTCAGGCATATAGAGGTCAATGTAAAGATCACACTCAAGACGCTTAATCTACAATTGGCCTTTTGTACTTTTGCCAAAGACAACATCAAACCTAATATTCTTATGTTGCACAATTATTGTTGTCTAAATATAACAATAATATTTGTTTATTGGAAAAACAACAGAGTCTACGAGTTCTGAGCTTATTTTTACTAAGTCTAGCTCCAAAGTCCAGGATCTCAGCTTCTCATCTCCACAGTTACTAATTAGCTCTAAGACTTAGGCTCTTAAGCTCCTCAGCTCCTAAGTTTACCAACATTAGGTACTTTGCTCCTCAACTACGAAGTTCTGAGCACCTCATGTTCCAAGGTTCAAAGACTTAACCTCTTAGCTTCAATTATGAGGTCTCTAGCTTCAGGCCTCTATCTTCTTCAGCTACTTAACTTCTTGTAGTCTTAAACAAGCAAGCAAAGTGAGGGGATGGGTATACTCCCTCATGTCCACTCTGATGTAAGTTAGTTCTAATAATATGTTTAGAGCTTAAATGGAAGAGAGTTCATTGAAACATGAATAGAAACAGTATTTATAGACTCAAGCCGAGGTGGAATGGACGACCTGTTACCTGCTATTCAAATTTCACTTCCCACATTATTAGTGGGCTTTGTTTGTTGAGCCTATGCAAAACTTTGGGACGTGGGCTTAGCATTAAACTTATTAGGCTTGAGCCATGTTACATAAATATTAATAAATTTAACATATTAACTTTTATCTATAATTGTATTAGTTGAAGACTTAACATTATTTATAATGAGGTATATTCCATAAAGGTCTAATAATAATTTCTTGGTAAAGAAAACTTGCTAATATCCATATAATTCAATCATGTATAAACACCAATAATTAGATAGGATATTCAAAAACACAAATAATAATTAAATTGAGTTCAAGGTATTAGAAAACTAAAATTTACAAAATAATAGTATTTCGTCCTTAGTGTATACCCAAAAATAAAGCTAGTTTTTTCAACATGATCTTTAAATACCTTTGGCAATTACAGGATTGGTTTTAATTTTTTGATTGACACTATTTGTATTTGACAACAAAGTATTTAATTTCTATAAATCTAGCACCCTTTCAATAATTATCATTTCTTTAAAAAAGATCATTATGAAATTAACATAATTTTAAGTAAGTTGGTCATAGAGTTGACAATTTCAAGTCTTGAGCCATGATCCATAAAAATAGAAGCCTCAAAACATACTACAAACGCCCATAGTGGATGCAATAATACACGCAATAAAATCCCAACAACGGATGCATAAATTCTTTTTAGACGTTTTCGTGCATTCTAATTTATTCTTTAGGGATTACATAATGTTAAATTCAACTTTGCTTCTATAATGCTTTTTTTGAACAGATATATTAAACTAAAACTCTCTTGTTTACGATATAATTAAATTAAACTAGCTAAGACAAATATTAGATGGAACGTCATCAATCCACCAATTTGGTGAGTTCAAAAAGCTCCGAATACTTTACCGTCTTTCAAGAATTTTTTTTCCAAGTATGATTGGAGGTTTTTTTAAACTTTACAAAGCTGAGCTACCTCAAGTAATAGGCAGCCTAAGCCTTTATCTAGGCCTCTTGAACTGAACTAGAGGACTCTTGAAATGTCAACTATTTGTATTTAAAAAAGCT
>CAODLS010571094.1:0-19521 GCA_948243855.1 Flueggea neowawraea | reverse complement strand
ATTTTGCTGAACATTTTTTAAAAATAAAGAAATGCACTTCTGAATTTCGTTCCCTATCAGTTCAGAGAAAAAAAAAATGGTTTTAAATTCCATCTCTAATTTATCAGTTCAAATATTTTGTATAATTTTGATTAATTATGGGCTAAGCCATTTATTTCCTTTGCTTTATTTTTAAGTTCTGAATGGAAGATGCCTTTTTTCGTGTCAATATGCAGCGGACGGATTGGCATTTGGTAATAGTGTCTACTGGATACGCTTTGATGAAGAGTATTCTGAAAAGGTGCATTTTTGAGCTGTTGAGCAATCTTGCTGCTATACAGTCTTTGTCTCTGTTTTCCTGGAAATTATTTGTAATCTAACGAGTATTTCTTCTGTTCAGAAATTTAGTTCTTCTAATCCTTTCGGCATCAAGTACCAGTTCCACTTGGAGGTACTTTTCTATCCTTTATTTCTTTCTTTCTTTCTGATGAGCTTAAATTTCTAATCTAATAGCATAGATTTTACATGCAGTAGTATTAAATAGGTGTACATCTAATATCTTTTATTCAATATAGTATCTGTAAACTTAATAAATCATGCTGCACCACTGTCAATCGGCAAGTAATATAGTACAAATTTACATTTATGTATCTGGGAAAAGAAAGAATGCTGTTTTTTTTTCTCCTGCAATTTTTCATTCTTCTTTTATTTGTTTCAACTGTGACATAGGGTTAGTCTTAGATGACGGAAGTTGGTTTAAGACCATAGATAGCACTAAAACCTAATATCTGTTTCAGGATGCTGTTGATTGTCCCGAATGGATTGTGCCTTTCAACGTCTTCAAATCATTGGCAGAAGAGGTAAGATAATTTTTTTAGGCGCCCAAAAGAATTCACTGTCTTTTGTCCTTTTCTGGATATGTTTGGGAGGCGATGACTTTTTTTTTCTGGTTTCAAGTCTACACCAGCTGAAACCTACAGTCATTAGCTCGTACAAAACTGCGTAATTAATTTTTCCCCTCATTGCAGTATGATTTGGAGCTAGTTTTTGTGAAGAATGCACATGAATTTGTGCATGCATATTTGAAAAAACCAGAGTACATTGAACTAATGCGGAGGCTTGGTGCTTTGGGAGATGGCAACCAAGATCAGAGTAACTCTTTCATTTTAGCTTTTATTTTCTTTCTCTTCTATTAATATATTTGGAAGCCTAGCACTTGTCATTGTTTCTTACGTTCACATTCTTTGACATCAGGTACGCTATCACCAGATGAAGGGGAAGCAGCTTATTTGTACTTGGCATTCGTCTTGAGGAAGGTAAGCACATAACAGCCAATGATAAGAATCTCTTGATGTTTCCATTGTTATAACCATTCTTATTTTTCCTGAAAGCACTAAAGGCTTTGGCGTAATTCTGTTGTATTTTGCAGAGAGGCCAACCAGACCAGATACAACCAAATAGCAGTAAACGAGACAAGGGAAAGATGGACATATCAAAAGAGGATATAATGTACATTAGCAATGAAAATTAGCGAATTAAGTCCATATCAACATTCAATTTAAGGTAAGAATAACACAGGTTCTCAGCGTCGAAGAGCTGACAGTCTACTGGGCCAAAATAACAAAGTCGTCCGGTAAAGTTTGTTGCATGTTTCTTAGAAAATATTTGCTTAGACATGCACCAATTTTGTAGATTCAAAATAACAGTATGATATATCAGTTGGCTTCACTTTGAAGTGCCAGTTTGTTTGAACTGGCAGTTGTATTCTCCGGATGAGGAATATAATTATTCTGAGAAAGTAAGACTCACTGATGGCACTAATTTCGGTGCATCTTTACTGTTACAAGTTGCTGTAGTTGTATTCTGGAACTGTAACTCCAAAATGATATAGAAACCTTAAAAGGCTCATTCTTGACTATTGCCTTTGTATTCTACATCTTAATGCAACTGAGATTTTAGCGATTTTTCGATCCCTTGAAGGAGAGATTTGCAAATTCTGTTATCATGGCTGGTCACTACACCTGGCGAACCAATTTAGAGGCGATAATTGAATAAAACCGGACTAAACGTTTAGACATCTGAGTCTATGCCCGTATTTCTCCATTGTATCATGGTTTTCCCAAAAAATTTGCACGAAATTCTCCTGTAGCGCAGAGTTATCCATATTTCAAGGCAGGCTTGGTTTTTTTAGGTAACGCAAAAATCTTTATCTATAATAATATAATATTAAGGGTAATATTTCAAATAAACATACTTTCGTATTTTATATGAACAAGTGTTTATAAATATAATTTCCTAGTAAGATATATCAGTATCACGGATAAAACCTACCAAATCCCTTCTTCCTTGCCCTACTCTCATAACAAAACCTAAATAAGATCAAGTTTTTCACAAAAAACAAAAAAAAAAAAGATATCCCTACCATAACAAATATGCACCACACAAAAAAGTTCACAGTATAAAATGCTGAATGGAATAACTCTATGTATCTCTTTTAGCATCAACATTATTTATGTATAATGCACATTCCACATGGACTGTATTTCGGCAAATTTACTTGTCGACCTCTTAAGGTCTCTTCATCACCACCACCATGATTACCATCACTGCCAATGCTATGAAAGATGCTCCCCAAGTCTTATTATCCATGAAACCTGTCTTGGCATTCCCGTCAGTAGAGGAATCAGAAACGTTCTCTGCAGAAGAAACGCCAAACAGATTCTGAACAAAAGAAGAAACATTGGTCACCATCTCGACCACAACGACCTTGATGTTGTCCAGAAAGTTTACCAGCCTAGCTTCAGAGTTTTCAGTTGTGCTGGACTCGTCAGATAATTTGGTAGGCTCCTCAGGAGATCCAACATCCTCGGACAAAATATGAGACTCCCTTGCAGATTCTGTGTGATGGATTTCAGCATCTGCAACAGAGTAATTTGGATCATACTCCTTGTTCGGTAGCTAGAGAAAATGTGACAAGAATACAAGCGACATGTAGGACAATAATTTCTTACTGTTCCTCTGGGTCTCAAGAAATGATGTAAGAGCCTCATTGTTCAATACAGCATCCCAGACATTTGGGTCACAGGCAATTGAAGCAACAACACTCTGCAAACACAGACCCATCATCAAGTACAGTCATGTGCATAATCATGCAAAAACATAAACATGAAGGAGACTGCAATCTATGAATATAAAATCTAAGTTAAATAAGACCTCAAATGCCCTTAAACCCCTTCAATGTCACACAATGAGGAACATATATAATAATCATAAGAAAATGGATCAATAAACAACAACTTCCAAATATCCGTTAGACCATTCAACACAAAAAACTAAGCATTGGACAAAAATTAGGAGTTAAAGTAGCAAGGGAGATCTAAATCAGGACCTGAACTGCAGGACTTTCATTGAGCAAAGTAAAAGCCTCATAGCAGGTAAAGGAGACGCTGTTGACGGGCAAGTAATGCAACCAGAAGCCTCTAAATGGTCAGAATTCCGAAGCAAAGAAAGGGCAGGCGTCTGACCGGTTCCGAGAGGACCATTTGATCCATTTTGAGAAGGAGACGACAGAAATAACCTGCACATATCACACATCTAGCACAATTACTAACACAACCAATGCAAATTAAAACCGAACAATTGCACAAATCAATATTAAAAATAAGCTGCAGGGAACAAAACAAATACAGGAGCAGCGGAGCAACATGTATTTTTAGACAGGAAAACTGAATAACACTTCTTAGTTCAAACAATTTGAATACACTACAGTTACAGCACTATACTACACAGCGAAGAGAAAGAACACAGCTTTGTCAGGATGTATTGCGAAATTTCGAAACACATTACTTTCAGTAACAGGTTCTCTAAAACCAAACCAAATCAAACAGTAACTCAAATATGAACAAAAGAAACAACAATAACAACAATGCTTTAGCAATACACTTCTCAGTAAATGAAAACAAAAATTAACGTTTTTATCACTTTCATCATTTCACATGCAAGAACACATAAGTTTATAACAATTAAGGCAAAATCAAACATCGATTAGATTAACAAAACCTATATCAACAAAAAAAATCGAAACTTCGTAACGAAGTAAATGTAATTATACCTTTCAATAGCATCCTTCAAGTCATCAGTAGCCGCTTTCGCCTCGCTCAGGCTTGGCGCGGCGCCGAAAACCACCCTCGGCATCGGGTCCGCGGCAGCCGAGGAATCGAACAATAGCAGCTCCTCCTCCTCCGCGGCACCGGCAAACTCCCAGTCATCGAGCTTCCATGCCGGTCGCTTGTGACCGGCCGTTTCAACGCCGGCATGTGAGGCGGTTTGAGAGGAAGAGATGGCAACGGAGACGGGACGAGAAGCAGAGAGAAAGGAGTGTTCAGCCGGAGGTGGGACCGAAGAGATGGTGGAGCGGACGCCAGTGGCAACGCCGATTCCGGCGACCTTGGCGGCAGCTCTCATGGCTCCACCTCCTCCCATGGATTTGGATGAGAAATTAATTGAAAACAGAAACCCAGAAAGAGGGAGAGATAGTTGCAGATATGGCTAGTACAAATTCTATCCGCAGAAAAGTTCGATTGCGTGAATTTAGGCCATCTTCAACCACAATGCCAAATCTTTACCCTAAATTCGAGAACAAATCTTAAATTTACCTTAAAAAAAATTATTCCGCAGATATTTTTCTTATCATTCTATTTTTTTATTACTATTATTCTTTCATCATAAATACTTTAAATTATATATTTTTATTAATAATTTAATAAAATATATTTCGTTATATTTATTAATTACATATAAAAATATTTAAGTATTTTAACAATAATTTAATTAAATTAATTAATTATTTTATTTTTAATTAAACATACAAAAAATATTAATATAAATATAAATTAATTGTAGTTACATTAACACACAAAAAAATTAAAACATCAAATACTAATTAAAACATTAAAAATAAAATATATATTATTAAAAAAATAGTGGGCCTCCTAATTTGAGGATGACCCCAAATTAGGAGCCACGCAAAGCCATACCCCAAATTTGGGATCAAATTTGAGATACAATTAAAGTGAATTTTGACCCTAAATCAAAGATTTGAGGTATGATTAGAGATGGTCTTAGAGAGAACCGACTTACGATTTACGCAAAGTACACATATATCCATTTATGGGCCATCTTTCGATTACACAAATTGTTCGATTTTCAATTTTATTTATCTGATATTTATTACTTTCCTATTTATAATTATATCATATATAAAATTATAATCATAACATATATGAATATACAAATGTGAGAAAAAAATTAAACTATTATATATTTATTTATTTTTTTAATAATTATAAATATATTAATATTTTAAAATAATTTATAATTATTTCAACAGAAATTTAAATTTTATTTATTTCAAAAAAAATCTAACAATTTATAATTATCTTAAAAAAATTAAATTTCATTTTAAAAACAAATTTTATCTATTTCAAAAAAAATTAACAATTTATAATTATCTTAAAAAAATTTAAATTTCGTTTTAAAAACATCTAAAAATTTGTAATTATCTTAAAATTTAAATATAATTATATTAAATAATTTGTAATGTCTTTTTTTTCATGTTAGTAGTTTGATCATATTAAACTACTAGCCAAATAATTTGCTTGTCCAATTGATTTTTATCTTAAACCATATGCATTGCGTATTCAATTTTAAAGATAATGAAATTATTAATATTATTATGTGTTAATGATGATATCATTTGTTTCACAATTATTTTGTTGTTATACACTAATCTTTTGAAATATATACTTTAGGGTAAATAAATTTTAAATATTCTATTAACTGGTTTATAGTTGTGCCAAAATCATACATATCATTTTACAATAGGAGTTCAAGTACCTGTTTGTGTTTTGATTATATTTATATTATTCGATGAGTATAATAATCTTGCAACCATTTTCTTTCATACTTAGATTTGTAAGATTTGAAAAAATTTCTATTTACTTTTAAAAAAGATCCACTAATATGTCTCAACAAAAAAAATATGAGTTTAGCAACTAAGAGAAACACCAAGGTTGTTGAGTAGAACATTCACTCAATTGTATGTTCATTGTTTGATGATCATTATTAATTTGGGTCGAGTTTAGTACAAGTAAAGTGAAATTGTAATTCTATTGAATTAACACTTGTTTTGAGAATAATATATAATTTTTAAATCATATAAAACTAAAAATGATAATATTAAAAAGATAATAAAGTAATGACAATTTAGTTTTACATGTTTACTAATTTGTACTATTTATCTATGTTATTGTTACTCTTTGAAAATATGTTAAATACACTAATTACTTAGTTAATTAATAAATTATTTTTTATTTCTCTTATTACTAACTTAAAGAGAGTTAATATAGACAAATTTAATGTGTATATATATATATATATATATTTTTTTTTTTAAAAAAAGTAAATCGAAGAAAGAGTATGACAATGTTTTAGTCATTATAACAAAAAAAGATAAATCGCTAAGATCTTTTGACATAGAGTTTTTATTGAATAACTGATTAGTTTGATGCAGATTAAATTTTTATTTTATGTATGTTGTAATTGTAAGAAATTTTTAGATGAAGTCTATGTGTTTATCACAATTAAAGCAAAATAATTTCTTCAACATAATTATTCAATAATTTAGTAAAAAAATATATCATGTACAATGTAAGTGCGTAAAAAGCTAATTTAAATAATATTTACATGGCTGAAAAAAGATGTTAAAACCTATATTAAATTATTGACCAATTTTAAATCCATTGTTTCCGGTTTTTCCTACCTACTTGTTAATAATATATTTGTGCAAAAAAAAATCATAACCATGGCAAAGTTTCTATTAGTCTTGATTAAGTTTCAGTCAAATAACTTAATAGTTTTCAATTTTTTTAAGAACTCAGTTTTCTAAAACTTTTGATCGAGTTCATAACCGTGTCGTTATTTCTAGATTTCAATTTCTTTTTAATACTCTTTTCGTTGCCTTTAATTTATGTCTCGTTTCAATCAAGTTCCAATCAAATCTAAAAATGTGTTTAAAATTACAGATTT
Organism: Flueggea neowawraea; assembly: GCA_948243855.1. NCBI lineage: Eukaryota > Viridiplantae > Streptophyta > Magnoliopsida > Malpighiales > Phyllanthaceae > Flueggea > Flueggea neowawraea. The sequence goes on along the minus strand of CAODLS010571094.1, from coordinate 12,456 downwards.
TAAAATTTTCAAACATAACTAATGTACTTTCCATCGAGTTTAATTTAGTTTCAATTGTGTTTTAATAGCAATTCAATTAAAGAAAAATTCACTGTCATGACAAAGTCACGTAAGAAATAATAATAAAAAAAAAGAACACAATAAACTTATATGAAACCCTTATTGCAGAATAGGCTACCATTGTAACTAAACAGTCTTACAAATGGTTGTTTGGAAAGTGTATCATTTAGCAAGAAACAGGCAGCAAGTTTTTAAATAGTCAATTGTAGAGTGACACGTCTTTTAAAATAACATGTTATATGCTAAATGTGAAAACATGCTAAATCTTACACTTCTCAAACAAAACAAATTTTTATCCTTGTTACAAACAACATAAAAACCCCTCACTCATCATCATTTCATTAATCTGCTGGTGAGGAAACTATGTGGTTTGCTCTTCAAAAGATCCACAAACGCAACATCGATATACAAATCGATGCGTGTTTATGCTTCAGAAGGCAACATTAGCATTGGTGATCCTATCACCGTTGGAGACTTATGTACAATCCTTATCGGTGGTGAAGATCTTGACCACGTCGAAATCGTCATTTTTGTCGAAAAGAGAAGCCCTTTGAGAGAGAGAGAGAGAGAGAGAGAGAGAGAGAAGCTCGTCAGTGATGGAGATGTTACTACTTGGATGGATTCATGTCTTTTGGAGATCGGGCTATGGTTGTTGTGACCAGAGGTCTATTTACTGCTAAGTTTCACCAAGCCCTTTAGTTTTATTGTTTTCGTCTCGTCTCTATAATTCTGTTATTATGCCCCATATATGCTGTGCTCCTTTGTTGGAGCTTGTTTTAGCCTCCCTTGTGGAGTGTTTAAGGTTCTTCTTTATATAGTTGTTTCCTTTCCTACGAGATGTGTTATGTTTTGATTATTGCAGCAGATTTTCATTCTTATTAATAGCTTAATTGAGGAGATATGATGCTTTAGACTTCGTTGCCCAAAGTAGCTTGAATATCTATGTTCGATGTTGACAAAGAACGACAAGTAAAAGAGTTTGTCTTCATCACCATGTCCTTTCTTAGACTTCTCTAGTTGGCTATGCCAAGAAGTCGTCGCTTCATGAAGGATGTTATGGTGGGAGTTTCAAGACAACTTGATTATGGTTGAATGGTTAGTTCAAAGATTGCATGGGCGGCTAAGGCTCTGCAATGAGTGAAGAGGTAACAAGGTGTAAGCTTTTTATTCGGGTTAGACATAGCCATCCTTAAGGAACTGATGGTTCCAGTTTAAAGTTAGGTGGAATCTAAACCAATTGCCTAAGGTCGGTTTTGGGTGGTTCGATTTTAGTTCGAGCGGTTTAGTTCACAATTTCAATTCGATAGTTCAAATTATTTTTCTTTAAATTTTCAAATTTGAAATAAATAAAGTAAAGCATGTTGCCAAACAACAACACTTTTTTTCTTTTCTATTATTTTGAACCTTCATGAATGTCGATTCAATTGACAGTTCACAGTTTTTAAAATTCTTGAACTTGAACCATACCGATCAGTAAGGTATGGTTTTGTCTTTTTCTTTTGATCGGTTAGTTTCTTTGATCTCTACTTAATGATTGATTGAAGTACTGTATTATTCAGTGGCTTTAGTTAGGCTAAAATAGGGCATAAAAATATTGCAATAACTATAAAAATAAACTTGGAACGATATAGAAAAAATTAGCATGACACCCTTCCATTTCATATAATCATACTATAATATGTAATTATAGTCACAAAACATGTATTCACATATAGATCATTTATATCCAGATGTACATATTAAATTTTTTTGTTCAAAACATATGAACAAGCTAAACAAAAGTACATATATCACTTAGAAGATTCTCTCAAATTATATGTACGATGATAACATAATGCAGAGGAAAGAGAGTATGAGACCCAGCCGAATGACCCGTGTTCCATGTAGATACGTTGATCAGCCTCACGCTTGATCAACTTTCAAAATTTTATGATGCTATAAATTTGGAGAAATATTAGTTGTTTATATGAGTCACTACTCAATGAGAGAAACTATCATCGATATATCACAACAAATAGCATACGCATCCAACTATATATAATTATCACACAATATGCAACAATGCAAATGAATGCAATTCTGTTTTTATTTTTGGAGCTTGGCCATACATGATAAGTCTCAACTTGATATACTGTAAATCTGTAGAGACATATAATCTCGAAACTGTAAGCCAGCTGGCGATCTGTGAACTGTAAGAGACTTTAAGTCTCGAATTATGTATAGTATCTGATAGGTTGCATTTTAGACAAATTTTACATTGCATTTTATGTTTGTTTTGCATTATAAATTGTTATTATTCGTGTGTTTTTATGTCTTTATACTTCTTTGGTGTTTTAGGCGGAATATTGGTGAAACATGAAGATTTGAAGTTATTTCTATATATTTCAGTCAAAAACTGTATCTCTATGTGACCACGCCGAAGTTGACGTATTGACCAAGTTTGAACACGTGCATTGGGTCATGTGCACACTTACGTGCGATGTTTTGGATGTGTTTTGAAGGCTTCTAACTCAGTTTTGTTGTTGGATCAAAGCAATTAGCTTTATTATTTTTATTAGCTATTTTTAAGCAGAATTAGGTTTTCCTAATTAGGATACATAAATATATTCTCTAAAACTCATTATTAAGTGGCTTTTCATTACTATAAGAGGGAAACATGCCCCTCAACTATTCTCGTTCATATTCTGTATGTCTCTTCTTGGTTTGAGTAGCTAAACAATTATCTAGTCGCGGTACTTTCAACGTTCAGTCATAATATATTGTGAGACTTATGTTTTTATGTAATATTGAGTATTTCGAGTATTTATTCAGTTTTTGTGCCTTAGTTCCTTTATTATTATTTCGATTAATTGATTGACGTAGGATTGTTGGTCGGTTGATTGATTAATTGAGATAATATATTGTTATTTAGGATTGATAGCGTGTCACATTAGTCCTAATCTATGTAACAAATAACGTGAATTTATGTGTTGAACATTGTTCATTAGTATGGAATTGAATAATCTGGTTTAAATGATTTACGACATTTTTGACTTCACTGGCTACTATAGGGATCTCTTTGGTTCTTACTGCTGCCATAAATTAAACCTTGTCAGGGTGTCCCAAGAGTTATCTAGTTGTTAAAAAAATAGTCTGTAGGGCATGTCATGGCTATCGATTAGGTAAGAAGGGATTGGCTAATTGAGTACGTCACCGTTAACCATAACTCTGTCTATTCAAATACTTGATATTTATCTTTCGTATTTGTGATCAACTAAAAGGATAGAACTGAGAAGTACCTTGGCTATGCTTTATTATTATTGATTTCCTTTTGACTGCATTTCATTCTCTTTACTTTAATTTACTATTTTTGTTTGTTTTGATATTTAATCTTCATTTTATACATTATCTTGTTTATTCTGTTGTTTTTCTTTCAAATAAATAAGCTTTATCAATCTCTGTGGATTCGAACCTACTCACTGCTATTTACAGAATATTTATTTTTTAGTAGGAATTAATTTGTTGATTTGACACCCATCAGTATCTGTGGAGACATATAGTCTCAAATCATATCAAGTAACTGTAAGAGAACTTAAACATATTGGTCAAATCTGTCTTTTGAGTCGATAATGCAAGTGACATATATCCATTCAATCTTTAGTCAAACTATGCATATGAATTATAACTGTTAACTGTAATTGTGAATCAGATCATGTCCATTAAACTATGCATTTGAACTATAAATGTAATTGTAAATCAGATCATGTCTATATTTGGATAAGAACAAGCCAAATCATATACACTGTGCACGATAAATGGTAAGCCATGTCCGTTAGGATCACACCATATTCCAAGTATTTGACTATAGCAAATTCACAAATAGTTCAAATATCATACACATGTCACTTGAAAGCAATACCATATGTCTCATATATTTGCACAGGTAGTAAACAAATCATTCCATGTAATCATATATATTCACATACCAAGACAAACTATCAAAGTCGGCACATTTCATATCACATAGGAAATAAGTGGAGACACCTCCAGTTTCCACTCACCTGTGATTCTGTTCTCATTCACTTTTCGATGTTCTATTTTATTAAGTTTCAGTTTCGGTCCCTATTGTTGAAAATACATCAAAACAGTCCCTATACTTAATGTTTTATGTCATCCAGTTAAGACAACCTTTCTTTATTTCAATATATATGGAGCTAAAAGTTTCCAAAGAACTTGATATAATTTTTTCATAAAATAAGACATATGTAGCTTCCTGTGCATATAAAGTATGATTCCTAATTCAACTTATCGAGTTTGTAGTGAATTTTTGCATTCAGGCCTAATGCTATCAGGTTTCTACTTCAAGACTGATTTGGCATCACATAGCATTTTGACCATAATTCATTCATTATAGTGCCAAATTGAGATCTACAAATTGATTCTAACAGTAGACACATATATCTTTCTAATGGTGTAAAACACGTTGTCCAAATCCATCGATACGATATTCAGTAACTTTATAAATTTAGACCACTGACTGAAACAGGATATACAGACCTAGCCTTAATGTTTTGTTAATGGTTTCGTCTATACAAATTCAAATCAAGAAGGGTTTGTTGGTGTAGAGACTATATCCATATACCCTTGTATCTGGAAAATATCAAAGTTTAATTCAAAATACAAAAATCTCAATGAATTTTACATATGGACTTAGAATTAAACGTTACTGGATGGAACAATAAGTCTGACTAGCCATAAATAGGCACATATAACTCCCTAAATACATAGAATAAAGCTATGAAATTTTACAGTACATTAGAATACATACATATATATATATATATATATATATATATATATATATATATATATGTTTTACACATTTCCAAATTAAGTTTTTAGGATTTCCAAAGTAACAAACTGCTCTTACAACATTTGTGATTAGGGCAGTTCATACTATTTCAACCATAACTACAAAAATACATATAATTTGATTAAGCCCTTTTACAGATATCTATAGAAAACATAAATACAAGTTTCATTCTTTGAGTTTCTTGAAATTCTATCTCTAAAAAAATCAAAAATATGAAGGAAATAGGGACTAGTCAAGAGCTATTGCGAGTTTAGGATTGCCTTTTCTTTGTTTAAGCTCTCTTTGGAGAGATTGATGGTCAATTGTGTGTGGAAATATTTTTGGACGAATTTTTCGTCTAGAGAATGGGTTTGTTGTTGTGGTTGTGTTTTAAACAAGAACAGAGTTAGATATATATGACATAGATTGCCAACTCACCAAAAATATCTCCCCTCTTTTTATTTTGATCTTATTGTAATTGATGAATTATATGTACATGTGTCTATTGAACATTTGAGCATATGAACTTTTGTCTTAGTTTATTCAATAACTAACAAGTATCCAATTAACATTTAAACATATGGATAACTTTTATTAAGAAAGTTTTGCCATGTGTCAAATGTTTTGTGATAATTATCTGCACATACATATGTAGACTAGTTAGTTTTTACTTTTCACCATATTTACTATTTATTCGCATTCTAGTCCATATCTTATTATACCTCATACACATTTCCTCTTCAACTTAGGTTCTTTTATTCCATTGTAACTTTATTTGACACAATCCGAACTAATATTTCAATTGTAAATAATGAACTCTATATTATGAAAATGTATATGTAATGCATGTACCAATATATATATGTTATGCATAGTTAATTTAGGTTGGGGTATTACCCCCAATGTAAGGATAATTATATTAGTTGGAAATTGTGACATGATTGCTAGTTTAGAAGAAATGGTATTTGTGATTTGTGAAAATAGTTTTCTTTTCTGAATATAAAAGTGTAATTACCCCATTATATTACAAACTCGTATATTGTGTAAGTGTGCTGGTCTTGGATCCTACGTGGATCAAGTATTCAAGTTGTAAATCTTCTTAGCTTATTTGAATGGAACCTTTGTTGGAATGGCTAAAAAAAATCAAGTGAAAAAAGAAAAGTAGAGGAGCAGACTAATAAAATATCTTTCTCTCTTTAAATAGTACTCCAAATTATTTTCTTTAACTTGTTTAAAAAATGTTCATATCAATACCCCACCAATATTTCAAGATAGGCATGATTAATTGAAGACAGCCAAAAGAAAATGACAATTGCACAACCCAATAAATGCTATAGGACAAAGGAACCAGTTAAATCAGATTCTCAATTGATGAGAAAAGAAAGTTGAATAATACATTGATCTGAAAATTGTGTGTTCATTTGATGACCGTATAAAAATATCTCTGTGTAATATTTACTGCAAAAATGTTTACGAGATTGAAAGCCAGTTTCTTTCCTTTTCTCCCTCCCGTTTTTATATAATAGTAAAAGAAATTAAATATAAAACATAACTAGCTAATATATTACATATATATGTATATTAGTGGTCAGCAATAATATTATTGTAGTTTAAAAAACATAAATTGGAGGAAAATGGTACATAAAACGCTGATATGAAAAAAAAAGTATAATAACACGTTTTGTTAATATAAATCTAGGGAGAAATTAACTATTTCATTCCTGAGATTTATCAAAATTAAGTATTTTAAAATCCTAGTAGTTCATCTATGTCGTTAATTCATTACTATTGGTGTTAAAATCTTTGTAAAACACAAACATACCTTTCATTTTAAACTAACCCTAACAAACCAATTTTTTCATTCTCTCAAACTCAACCACCATTGCCTCTTTTTCTCTCCCTCTACCAATTAACCCAAAAATGCAGCCACCATTCTCCGATCTCATCTTCTCTTAATAAAAAATGGAGTTTGACGCTGATGATTATAATAAATTCATCAATTTTGAAGAGTTGATGCATTAAACTCGCTATGATTGGACATTGATTTTGACAAGTTGATTGATTTGGAAAATGATGATGTTAGGTTCATTAATTTTGACGAGTTCGTAGGTTGGACGAGGAACTTGTGATTTTTTCCGTAACATTTTTGTGGTGGAGAGGTTCATTACAAGAAATTAGGGTTACGGTGGGTTTGAGAGTGGTGAGGCAATGTAGTAATGGTGGTTCTAGTGAGGGTGTTCAGTAGTTAGAGAATGGGGGAGGTAGATTTGGTGGTGGGAGTAGATTCAAGTCGGCTATAATCGATGGCGGTCTTTTGGTGATGGTGGCTTGCTCGGTCATTGCAGGTGGATTTCAATGGTGGATTGGTTCTTGATTGCATGTGGAATTCGTTGAGCCTAATTTAGGTTTCAACACCAGATTTTAATTGTGACCTTTTCGTTAATATTTTGCTTCACTGAGTCTAATTTGAAAACAAAGTTCAAAAAGTTATTCAGTATTATAGGTTTATATTTAGTAGTATGTTGTTTATTCTTCTCTTCTTGTCCAGTGTTGAACTTCTTTTTTGTTCTGTTTTTGTTCATAATTTCGAAAACATTTATATTGTTGTTGTTGTTGTTTATCAATGATTGCCGATTCACTAGTCTAAGAGGTAGTTGTTGGTGTTGCTTCCATTTTTGTATGCATATATCAAGATTGTGACATGGAAGAGAAAAAGAAGAATGAGTGAATTAGGCTTGGTTTTATTATTAGGAACGATTTTTTTATTCTCATAGTACTTTCTTTTTGACACATTAGCAATTTTTTAACAGATCAGTTTTGTCTAGTTAACAGAGTGACCAAAGTGCTTTACCAAAACAAAACATACGAACCAACTACTGGAGTTTTTAGAATAAGAGGATGCATTTTTTTTCCACAAAGTGTCTTTGGATGAACTCTAATTGTGGGAGGTATTTTTAAGCTCGTATTATATCCAGACTAATCTCCACTTGTATCGGAATAGGCCACTAAAGGCTAAAGTGTTCGCCATTGTGATATCTCCATGTAAGAATAGAGATTGACTTCAGACCTCTCTTAATGGATGAGTGTGTCAAATTACTCACACCAACCACGAATGTTAATTATGATAAATGTCAAAAATGAAATAATTATTTCTCATAAATTTAGTAGAAAGAAAGCCCATAATTATATTTTATATAAAAATTAAAATTTAATAATTATGGTCTTAGTTGTTAATAGCATATATATTAAAATTATATATTTATGATCTAAGAGTATTACATCTTTAAAAAATGTGTCAATTTCTATATTTTATACACAATTTATTTTTACAATTTATAATTTTATAATTTATCATAAACAATTATTCCCAAGAAAAACTTAAGTTGAGTAGTCACAACTAAAAAATTGACCAATCTTCAATGCATTTATGTTTCTCATCCACATATATATATATATATATATATATATATATAAAAGAAAGTTGGATAAATTGAATTTATTTTTTTGACATTTGATGATTTTTATAATCGATATTTTACATTATATTTTTCTAACAAGTGACATCATAAATAATAAATACCCTATCTATTTTTTTAATATTTAAATAAAATTTAATCTAAATATTTAAAATATTGTATATAAAAAAGACTTTCAAATTTAATATGAAATTTGTTTGTAATTATATGATATTTATATTTATATAATTTATATATATTTTAATTTAAAATAACTTTTTATAATAATTCTGAATATTTATAAAAATAAATTTATAATATCTAGGATGATGTCGAGAGATAAAACTAATAATTACCCAATACTTTTAGTTTGTTAATTTTTTTTTGACAGCCTTCTAGTTTGTTATTTACCAAATAAAGGCCGAACGGATTACAGTGGCAGAGCCGAAAGGTCGTCCAAATGTCCAAATCAAGGGTGCATTGGGGGGTCCCACCCAATACAACAAAGGAGATGGGACCCAGTCAGCCATGACCTACAATTCCAGCGTAAAATAGACCCTAACACCACTTTTTCTTTTTAAAAAAAAAAGTGGTGTTATTATTATTTAAATTAATAAATTATATTATTAATTTAAAAAAAATTATATTATTTTTCATATCACTGCTATTATTTTTATCTGATCTTATATATCGACATTTTTTTATCAATTTTGATCTACCAAATATCCCAAAAATTAATTGTCATAAATAAGTGTAATTTCTAAAATTTGTATTGTGAACTAATAAATTCACAATCAAATTGATTGTCATAGTAAAGTGTATTTTGATTATTGAATTTGTTAATATTTCAATTAGAGATGAACAAATAGATTTGGTTTATGAAAAATTAACCTTTTGCTTTATTAATATTTTTTTTATAATTATTCCTTGACAATGTAAAATTTTATCGATTATGTAACAAACGATAATTGACTCAATACATCTTTTGACCAATTTCTTGACAAGCTATATTAATTAAGTCACTTAAGAGTTTTATCATGTTGTAGTTCTTCAATCTCAACAAAAATTATTGTTAAACAGATCCAAAAATTTTATGCAAAAGATCAAAATGACAAATATTCATATTTTTATTCTGATATGGAATTCATTAGCAATATTCATTAAATTAGTTATCGAAATATTAGTTGCCGAAGTTGAGGGGTTTAAAAATATAGTAAAGAAAGTTGAAAGATTGACAAAAATATGCTAACAAATTTTAAAGGTAAAAGTTAATTGTAAATGTTATTTTTTTCAATTACAATAATGTAAGTGATTTTAATATATTAAATCTAAGTTATTGATCAAATGTATTATATATATTTAATTTAGTATTTTTAAATGAAGTTAACTTATCAATAATATATTTTTGATACTATTTTTTAAAATTATTTTATGTTAATTTCAATCATTATGTTAACTTTTAAATGGTTTTATAAACTATGAGAGAAAATTTCACAATATTTAGTTAATGATTGGAGCAAGTGTTGAACCAGTGTTATGTATTAAATGTTTCACACTGTAATTATCGATGTTCAAATTATATCATTATTTAATATTTGAATATACCTCTTCCTAACCATATGCTCATATTGCAATAACAAATGATCTAACATTTAATATCCTAAGAGTCCAAAAAAAACAAGAGAATATTAGAGCATATTGATTTATAATTGTCTCAATTTATTTTCACCTGGAGATGTTTCAAGAGTTAAAAATTGATATGCATTGAAGATTTTATAAGTTACAAAGAAAATAATTTTTTAAACTATATTTAAAAAATTAAATTTTGTAAACTATATTAAAAAAATTAAAATTTATGTTAGATTCACAATTGTATTATTTTATTTTAATTTTAAAATTTAAATTATAAAATTTTAAATATTTATAAAAAAATTAAAATATATTAATAGTTTCTAAAGTATCGCCAAGAGTTTTATACTAATTTATATATAAACAAGGAAATGGACTCTTTTTTTTTTTGAACAGAACAAGGAAATGGACTCTATAATCCCTGCAACAGAACAAATTAAATTCGCCCGTGAAGAAAGGCTCTTTTGTTGCTTTTGAGGATCAAAACCTCAATTTTCAATATTCCATTTAACATCCACAGTAAAAGAAAACGAAGAAAGTTTCATTTGTTTGTTTATCTCTGGGCCAAAAAAATAAAAAAAAATTGTTCATGGGTCGTAAACAAATCACGTTTATATTTTTTAACGCGAAATACTTAAAAATTAAATATTATGAATCGAGCTCATGATCTCTTAACTTTAGAAATAAATACATTTTTAATAAAGTATTAATCTATTGGTTGTTGCGACAAATTTTAAATACAAAAACCACATGAGAAAAAATTTGCATTTCTCATATGCTTACAACTAAAACAACAATCTACGAATCATACTATTTATAAATGTCAGGATGTGAATTTTTTTTTAAAATTATTAAAGCTTAATGCTGAGACTTGAGAGCTAGAACTTAGAAGCTCATGGCCTCAAGCTAGAAGAAAATTGCATGCGTGGAGCCCTTACAAATTACATCTACAGGCATTAACTTGAAACTTCACATTGGATTCCAATTGTGTGTTCGTTTTTTCTTTCCATCATTTGGAGAGTTGTAGAATTGAACGTTTGAACATCATTTCTTCCCTTCTAAAGCAGGGTTTATTTAATTGAATTTTCGTAAGAAAAGTTTAAAATATAATGAAAATGTTATATGAGATGATCATGATAAGTTTCCGCATGCATTTTAAAACATATATGAATAACCCCAAAATAAACATTTTATTGAAAATCTTAAGAGATTAGATTAAATAAAGGAAAATATATTTAAGAAAGTTTATATTGATCCTTTATAAAAAATATGGGGATTTTAGAGAACTTTAGAGCTAAGTTAATTTTTCTTTGGTAATTTTTTTCTTTTTTCTTTTTGAAAAAGAAAGATTAACAAACACTGTTTTAAGAAATTATTAATATTAAAAATTCACACACATATATGCGCTTGTTTTAATAAGAAATGAGCTATCTAAAAAAAGAAATAGAATCATGCTTGACTTGTGTATAATGTTCGGATATAACTATAAAAACACTGGAATTCTATTGGCAGGTTTCTTGGATCTTCTTGATTCAAACTCACTCATAAACAAATAAAGAATGATGAAAGATAAGAAGCAGATAAGAAGCCAAAGCTACAAAACTAGTTTTTAATCAAATTTGATCAAGACATCTTTAGATTCCAAAACTCCACATCTTTACAAACTCCTACTAGACCTCATCTAAATCTAACAAACCCTACATATGTGAAACTATATTTAGCAAAAAGAAGAAAAAAACTAGCGAAAAATAACTACATTAACATTTATATTTATAATTAGGGAAAAAAACAAAAGTAGAAAATAAATTGACATCTATTTTTATCTGAAAGCCTCAAATCCAGCTTTCCCCTTCCTCACATGATTCCTCAACCCACCTGCAAAAATTAATAATTAGATCTAATTAGGCACAAAACATCATGACACACAATTAATGTTTGTTTTTTATATCGAATTTAGTAAATTTGATAAATTAAGTTACAATATAGAAAAAAATAAAACTAGAAAATAACATGTTTAACGTGAGGGGAAAAATAAAGCAAATTAACAGTAATAGAAGTTCTGCCAAAATAAATTTTGTTTCATTTTAAAATATACAAATAAACGTAAAGTTTGTGTCATAGACTGTACCGAAAGAAAACACAGATAACATTGGTGATAGAGAACAAACAAAAATGCAAGAGAGGAAAAAACAAAGAGAAAAGAAAGTTAAAGGAAGCAGCGTCAGTAGTCAGTTTCTGAAAACCCAGCCAGCCACTGAATGAAACTGGCAAATTATCAGAATTATCGTATGACTTGTCACACATTAAAATCCAAAGCTGTTTCATATGACTTCCAACACATAACTGAAAAAACCCATGTTCCAACATATAACTCCTTCACATTAACAACTCCATAATTCAATTTCATAACTTACAAGAACAAAACCACCAAGGTCACAAAAATAATTAAATCCAATTAAAAAAAGTGTTTTAACGGTCTTA
>CAODLS010571021.1:0-20352 GCA_948243855.1 Flueggea neowawraea | reverse complement strand
CTATCAAGATTCCTCAATTCGACCTGTTTGACCATTGAATGAACCATAATTTAGGGAGATCGACATTTTGAACACAAAAATAGAGTTTTAGAGAGGGAAAGAGTTAGGTTTCAAGGGGAGAACATCCTTGGAGTGGATTAGTATCAAAATCAAGTAGATGTCGGGAAGATCGAAGGATTCTCAATGCGTTCTTTCCTTCTCTATTTCTTTCAACTCAATCTTGTTGTTTTATTTACTATAATCATGAACTAAAATCTACATGCAACTAGATGTGATGAACCCTAGGATGAATTTGTGATTAGGACGTGTCGTTTTGTTCATTTATTTGTGATTTGAGATCCATCTATGATATATATTGGGTTCTTGAATTAATTTTATCGACATTTCTATTCAACATTGATTGCATGCATGGTGATCGAGAGATTTATCATATGTTTAGAATCACTCATAGATGAAAGGATTTGCACCTAAACCTAGTGATAGGTCGATGTAAACTGTTCAGATTGAGGTCAAACCTAGTATGTGGGTTCACAAATTGGGGCAATGCAACATTGGGGTTTTAATTAGGGAGATATTCTGGTTAATCAACTTGACATTAGAGGTTAATCACTCAAGAGGGTGGTTAACAAACTTTAGAAACTTCTACGCCCAATGAACAAATGGTTGAACGAGTGACAAGATTAGTTTTTCTTAGGATGTGCTAAGGGGATTCAACATGTGGATGCTATATTTACATTGATTGCTCAGTTCTTGATCTTTTTCTGGTGTTGTGTTTTGCGTTTGCTTGTCGATATTTCCTTTTTTGTTTGATTAAACCCATTTGTAGGCTAGATAATATAGAACTGGTAATTACTACTAATTGTAGTCTTTGTTGGATATGACACTCGGTACTCATGTCCACATCCTACTGTCTGATAGGTGCACTTGCTTTAGCTCTTCTGGGGCTGATATCAAGTTTTCGACATGGTTGCCGAGGATTAGGATATTAGGAAAGTTTTATATTTATTAATCTAGCCATTTCGTTTATATTTTTTTGTTTAGTTGTTTTCTTTCTGTTGGTTTTAAATATTTTTCTATTCGGGATTACGCTTTGATTTTTTGATTTTGTTATTCTTTCAGAATTTTTTTAGTATATAACCTGAGGAAATGCTTCAGAGTTGATTCATGCAGATCCTAAAATTGAAAGAACAATACTTCAAAACCTCAGAAATAGTCTCAGAGAAAGGGAAAAAGAAATAGACAAACATAGGGAAATAGAAATGAAGCAATAGGCTACAGGTGAGCAACTAGCTGGTTGGGATGAACAACCTACGACTATGTCAGATTATGCTAGATTGAACTTGATAAGAACTAAGCCTAGCATTTTCAAACCAATTGTGGCTAATAACTTTGAGATCAAGCCGAACATCATTTAGATGGTGCAACAGTTTGTTTAGTTTAATGGTTACAAGATAAGGATTTTGATGCATACTTGGAAAATTTTCTGGAAGTTTGTGACACTTTCAAGGTTAATGGGGCTTGTAACATCCCAACCAAAGCAGGCCGCTGAAACTAGTAGGTGAAGCTACCTAGTGTGCAGCAGCTCTGTGTTCCCACATCAGATATCTGTTGAAATTCACAGCTCATTTGTGACATTCATAAGTAAATAGTACAACGAAATAACAAAAAATTTAAGCCTAGAATTCCCCCAATGACCCATGCATATCAACATATATTATTAGGGTTAATAGATTTACCTTAGATCCAAAGCTTGAATGTTTGATCGTATAAAGTGTTGATGTAGCTCTTAGTATTCAAAATCTCGAATCACCTTTCGAACTCACGTTGCCTTTGCGCGAACGTGTCTAGAGGTATCCACACAAACAAACTTACCTTGGATCGGTGGAGTGTACTAGCGCCCTTTTATAATCTCTATTCTATAGCTCACAAAATAATTTTCTCTCTTTGAATGTGGCACTCACAAATTCGGCTTTGCCTTGAAAAGAATGCAAGGAGTGCACCCTATTTATAGACATATGAGGAGACCTAAATAGGTGCATAAAAGAATTTGAAATTCCCTCCTTGACCTTTCAAAATTCGGTCCTCATCCTATTCAAGCAATACGGTGCTGAATTTGCTTTCCTAGTCTCACTAGGTTTGCCTTTCTTGTCCCACAAGAATATTCACTTCCAAATTAATTTTGTCACATACAAATTAGGGTTTTATTTTCCTTATCAAACAAGAATAAAACTCCTAATTATTCATGGACTCCTAATTAGTTAGTGCATGTGTCGAATTCATCATTGTCACACAAGGAAAGTGGCTCCTAAAAAATAGGAAAGCGGAGCCGAATTTCTCCATCCCTTTTGAGGTTTATTGTGGTGAATTTACATGGCTCTTTTATTAATGTTATTGAGTTTTTAATTATATGATACATTATCATAAGAATAAATCACTCATGGGCCAAATTATGACACACATAATTAAATAATTATAACCATGATAATTGATGATTCATATTAAAAGTCCATTATATTAATGGACCATGTATTAAATCTTATTTAACACATAAATCATAAAACCTTGAATTATTATTGATTAATCAAATTAATCATCTTAATAAGCTAATCACTACAAAAGAGAGAATATTTGTAACCAATCGAATTCGTTCTTTTGTGTGACCCAATAGGCCCACTTGAAATTGGCAATGGGTCTTGTCCCAAACCTTTGGGCCCAAAGTCCATAAGCGGTATCTAGTAATATATTATGGAAACCCAAAATCGAGTGGATGTCAGTGATCCGAGTTAACCTTTCACAGTCTAATATTTTATCCTTTTGTCTCATGATATCTCATCTAAGCATAAGGCATGGTCACATATCAACCTTATAATGCTTAGCATGTTTCTTGATCTCAAGTAGATTGATATAACAAATGACATTGATAAACCCTTTTATCAATTCATTCGAGTATGCATACACTCCATAAATCCTACTCATCAAGTAGCCAAGAGATATCACGCTTCATAAGAGGAACAAATCCTTCACTCTCACTATCACTCCTCTACATGATTCATGACATATCCAATCATAGCTTTTATTGTTACCCTGTTATCGATAACGTTTGACTAAGTTACAACATGCGATTCCTCATATAGGAGTCGATAGCGAGTTTCAGTCAGAGGATTCAAACATCATCACTACATGAAAGTTACTTTGTGACAACAATCCATGTAATGCTTTCATAGCAGGCCAGTCCAATACATGTTCTCCAACATGTATCTATGTTCTAAGTTGATATCTCATATCCATAATCAGTAAAATGTGATTATTCACTTAGCAACATACTAATCTTAATTTATTATCATTCCCATGATAATAATCGATTAGAGACATTTAGAATAGTATCCCTTTTATCCTTATCGTATTACTATCAAGTCATGCACTTGATGGCATAAGGAAGAATAAACTATTCATAGAGTTTTAGCTTCATAAAACAAATAATATTTCATAGAAATAAAATGCCTCTTTTATTAAATAAAAAAATGACAATGTATACACGATTAGACTAGGGCACAAAACTAACAATATATGTATATGGATGGAAATGTTTATAAGTATAAGGACATGGCTACTTAAGTAACCCAATATCGAACTTTTGGGCTTAATGGTTGGAAGGCCATTGGTTGTTAAATGTTGCTTGAGGACAACTGCGCACTTATGCGGGGTCGTGACAATTATGGTATCAGAGCCATTCTGCATGCAAAATTGAACGGTGATTGGGCAAACCTCAACTAGTGGCAATGGTAGGGCAAACCTCAAGAGTTGAGAGGAGCCCCTTGAGTATAGGTGAATCTCACATCAGCAGGTTGATTATATGCGAATCCCACACCAACAAAATACGGGAGAAATTCTGGGCATTATGATTGAAAGTCCTGGCGACGAGGACGTCACAAACCTATATGGGTGGGAATTGTAACATCCTAACCAAATTAGGCAGCTGAAGCTAGTAGGTGAAGCTACCTGTTATGCAGTAGCCCAGTGTTCCAACATCGGATATGTGTATATGGATGGAAATGTTTATAAGTATGAGGACCAGGATACTTAAGTAACCCAAGCTTGAACTTTTAGGCTTAATGCTTAAAAGCCCATTAGTTGTCAGATGTTACTTAAGGACAATTGCGTACTTAAGTCGGGTAATGACAGGGCTTCCAATGATGCAATTCGATTGAGATTGTTTCCATTCTTGATGCGAGGAAGAGATAAGTAGTGGCTCAACCCTTTGCCCAGAGGTTCTATCACTACTTGGGCTAAGATGAAAGAGAAATTCTAGTTAAAATATTTTCCACCGGCTAAGACTAGAAAGCTCAAGAATGACATATCTTCCTGTGCACAAATTGATTTAGAATCTTTATATGACACATAAGAAAGGTTCAAGGAGTTGTTGAGAAGATGCCTACATCATGGTTTGCCAACTTGGTTACAGGTTCATACATTCTATCATGGGCTAAACCATAGAACGTGGTAGATGATTGATGCTTCAGCTAGGGGTACATTGAACAACAAAACACCAAAACCGGCTTAGAAACTTATAGAGGAAATGACCATGAACAATTGCCAGTGGCACACCATTCGTTCTAAGCCAACTAAACCAGCCGAGGTGTATGATGTAGATGCAATGACAACCTTAGCAATACAAGTTGAGGCATTGAGTATGTCATGACTCGAGATCGGACCATGACTGGCGTACAGGGCCTAATAGAACTATAGGCGCAACCCATCCCGCACTAGGCTCAGAGTGCAGAACTTCTACCCATTTAGTGAGTACAGAATAACAAAACATTATCTTACATTTAAAAATACTATCTGTAACAAAATATATATATTACATCAAAATATAAGTTAAACATTTGTAAATAAAATATGTTAGCAAAATGATAATCTAGACCAACTAACAACAAGTATCCCGGTGTGAAGCATCTAACATACATATATACTGGGCTCGAACAAAAAGGCAGTTACTACTGAACAAAGACCACCACTGGGCACTGAAGCCGAGATAACCTAAAATGTTAAGAAGGAGGTTAGTAAAACTCAGTGAGGGACAACACTCTAGAGCACCGCGAGGACATCACATAAACTATTTTGAAAACAATTTCAGAAAAACACCACATGCATGTATATAATTATGATACGAATATCCACGTAGATACATAATAGTATTAGTTCGAAAACATTTCTGGAAAATATTTTAATAGAGATTCATATAAATATCACATTATAGTTGACATGAAAATAAATAATTACTAAGTATATAGAGGTCAAAACATATTTTGCTATCATTGACCATACGCACATAATATACTAAAATTGTGCCAAATGAGGTCATAGACAGACTAGCAACCTTTAGAGCCCAAATAGTACCTAGCTCAAAAGAGTCAAATAGCTGACAGTCTTATGGGCTCTAAACAGTACCCGAAACCCTAAGGGTCTCAAAGCTAAATCAAACAGACAGAAAGATCATAAGAGTGTATTCGAGAGTATTGCATTTCACAGGCTCCAGCATGATACACTTTGCTTGATCACAACAAAATACATTATAGGGGTATGATCAACAATACAAACTTACTATTGCAAGGATCAAACATAATCGATTATTTATTCAACAATATAACATATAGTTATTATAACAAGTACCATACATGGGACCAAAAATACACAAAAACATAAATAGACTGAATCAGAAATGTGGACTACTACCACCAGATGATAAATCATGTGTGTTTGCACAGTATACACGGTTACCACTTCACCCTGTAACTAAGCATTGGCAGAGCATGATTATAACAAAGGCTATGCTACCTCTTAGCTAGGTGTCTAGAGTCAATATAATTAAAAATAAATATGTACATAAAATAGACTTTCAGAAATAGACAACTAGTACAAGAAGTATTATTGACCATAATATATCATACTTAGACAACAAAATTTCAGATCAAATTATTTAAAGCAAACATACTATTAGCAGACGGACCGAGAAGACAATTAATTACACAAGTTATTATAAATATATTACAATATATATATAATAAAATATTCAGAGTGTAGGTTACTTATCATAATATACGACAATCAGAATTAGAGATTTTCTCATCAAATCATTTTAAGCAGACAAACACACGAAGCAAAATACCAATTTAAGATGAAATACATTTATTCCCTAAACAGATTATTTACTACAGAGGTAATACATATTTCCAGCAGAATAATTAACACAGAAGAATATATATATATATATATATATATATATATATATCAAACAGATTTTTTCTTATCGTAGAACTATTACATAGATTAGATTTTTCCTTGATCCTTGGTTTTGAAATATTTCATTCCTCTGAGCGATTCAGTCTCGACATTTCGAGATTCCAACACCTGATATGATTCAAATCTAGCAAGTTTCACTTTGAAGTGTTGCAATACCCGAGTGAGATGACCAGCAAAAGGCATACTCTCTCTCATTGTTTGTCTTTGGTCAAGAATGTTGGCAAGTTAAAATTTTTTATTTTCTCCAACATCCAATCAATTACTAGTTACCACATACGCAAAGTTGATCTTTTTGCCCTTCATCAGTAGATAAATCGAGATTTCATATGTCAATGGGGATTAAGTGTGACTTGGGTTGCAAAATTTTAGTAAATGCAAGGTGCACCATTTTCCATTTAGCACCAAATTCATTTTGATCCAGCCACTTTGCTTTCACTGTCATGACTCCTGCTTGCTCAAACCTAAACTTCCTCGCTTCGTCAGTATTTACCACAATTTTCTCGGCATTCTCATTAATAAATTCCTTATCACCCTTCTCTTGCCTGATAATACAACCATCGATCAACAAATTGACCAAGTTATGCAATAATTTCTCATTGATTAGTATATCAACTCTATTGACCCTACTAGAAACTCCAACATCTTCATATCATATAACATTTTCCTCATATTTATTTTCCCACAGTCTTGCATTTGCATAAAATTCTCTAACTAGTTCAAGGTAATAGTCATTACCCACAGTAAAAAAATCTCTTATCCCATACCAACGAAAATATGATTCAATATCCATTCCACCCTCACGCAATGAGCGTAAATCAAACAACTTTGAATTAGAGAACTCTACTCCAACTAAAGTATTAAACAACCTAGCAGATTTCAAATCAATAAATATTGTGGCATCAAACTCCTCTTCTATCATAATACCCTTCTTCTTCTTTGCACTTTTAGAAGGGAAGAGTGTATTACCTTTCTTAGATGTTGGAGGCTCCCTAGCACTTCTTGGCAGTTTGACGCCTCTAGAGGGTCCTCCCTTATCTGGATTCTTCACGTCGTGCACTTCCTTGGTTCAAATCTCAGTCTTCTTCTTAGCCATTTTGAGCCAAAGTCAAGAGACTAAAGCTGCTACGTGAGAGTTAGGGTTTAAGGTATGTTAGGGTTTTCTGAAATTTAGCAAAATCTGAGGGAAATTGAGTTAGGGTTTTTTGAAATTAAGGTTGTTAGTGTTTGAGAGTATGTGGGTTTAGTTTCTAATAGGGAATGGTCCATCAATTTTGTGGAAAAGGCTAGGCGGGAGCAATTTTTAAGTTTAGAGTTTGAAATTGACAAATGATAAGGAAAATTAGATTTTCAGTTTTTATGCAGGTAAAAACCTTTACGTGCGTAATAGAGTATTCTACGTATGTTGTTAATAAGTCGGTGAAGAGCTACGTACTTAGAACATCCATCTACGCACACAAACGTGGCTTCAAGGATTCTGAGTGAAACTGTTTGGAAAAGGGGTAAAACTCTATGTACATAGCACCAGGTTCTACATACTTAGAAGAGACTAAATGGCATCTATGTACTTTCTCCTGATCTACATACTTTGACCCATTCTCCATTTTGGACATAGGGTGCCTTGTTGAATCTACACAAGTTGTTCTACGTACCTTGTACAGTCTTTTATGTCCATAGATTTAACGCCTCTAAATTTAGTACCTCTGCTCCACCTACTGCGTGCTTTGTACCATATACAAAGAGCTTAGAGCCATCATACCTGATACCTAATATTCTGAATAAACTCGACAATGTGCTCAGTACCCCTACAAAGTGTGCAGCACAAACACAGAAAATTTTCAGTGTTCATCCGCAATGATGTACATGCTCTCCACTCATCCTAACTGTGTAGCACGTACCAGAAATTCTTCCGAGAATAGGCATGATGATCTATGTACCAAGCACCTATGTAATGTATTTAGCTCTCAAAACTGATAAACCCAATACACATCAAGTCTTTGTCTACGTGCGCTATACAACTGTAATGCTTGTAGTATGATCGCAGATCCAGATACTTAGCACATTGATCCCTTCAACCTTAGTGACTTCATTTGGCACATGGATCACTTTAATATATATGTATGAATGAATTCAAATCAACACGAATTATGCATAAATATAGTCAATCAAAATTCATTTAAATCACACATACTAATATGCCTAGGAATGGAGACAAAATTCTTTTCATTAAAGGGTTTTGTCAAAATATCAGTAAGTTGATTATTTGTAGAAACAAATTCAAGTTCAATATCACCATTGAGCACATTATCACAAATAAATGATGTTTGATATCTATATGCTTTTTTCTAGAATGTTGAATGGGATTTTTTGAAATATTTATGGTACTTGTATTGTCACACGATGAGAATTTTTGAAATTTTGATTTGAAAATCCAAAAGTTGTTGTTTAATGCACAAAATTTGTTCTACACAACTACTTGTTATCGCTTATTTAGATTCAACAGTTCATAGAACAACACAATTTTGCTTTTTTGAAAACCAAGACATAAGTGTATTTCCTAAGAATTGGCAAGCACCCAACGTGCTTTTTCTATCAAGTTGGCTTCCGACATGATCCACATCACTATAACCAACAAGATCAAAGTGATCATTCTTATGATACTGAAGACCAACATTCTTAGTTCTAATCAAGTACCTAAAAATCCTTTTGACTGCTTTAAATGAGGCTCCTTAAGACATGATTGAAATCTAGCTCATAGGTATACACTAAACATAATATCAAGTCTACTAACAGTAAAATAAAGAAGTGAGCCAATCATACATCTATATAACTTTTCATCCACATCTTTACCTTGCTCATCTTTAGTGAGTTTTGTAGTTATGCTCATTGGAGTTGGAATTGACTTGACATTCTCCATTACATACTTTTTCATCAAATCATTAAAATATTTTCCTTGATTTTTGAAGATGCCATCATTCATTTGCTTGATTTGCAGTCCAAGGAAATAGTTTAACTCCCTCATCATGTTCATCTCAAACTCCTTCTGCATTAACTTGGAAAATTCTTCACACAAAGACTCATTAGTAGAACCAAATATAATGTCATTAAAATAAATTTGCACTAATAATAAATATTTCTTTTTGGTTTTGAAAAATAAGGTGCTATTAACCTTTCCTCTTGACAAACCGTTTTCCAAGGGATATTGACTTAATCTTTCATACCAAGCTCTAGAAGCGTATTTCAATCCATAAAGAGCATTTTTTAATTTAAAAACATGATTTGGAAAATGAGGATCAATAAAACCAGGAGGTTTTTCAACATAGACTTCTTATTTGATAAAACCATTCAAAATTGCACTTTTAACATCCATTTAATAGAGTTTAAAATTTTCAAAACATGTATATGCACACATAATTCAAATAGCCTTTAATCTTGCTACTGGTACAAATGATTCCTCAAAATCAATACATTCCTCTTGGCAATACCCTTGAGCCACAATCCTTGATTTGTTTTTTCACCACTTTGCCTTCCTCATCTTCTTTGTTTCTATGTACCCACTTGGTACTTATCACATTGCAATCATCCGGTCTAGGAATCAATTCTCATTATTTATTTCTCTCAAATTGGTTCAATTTGTTTCCTAATGCCTCTTTGTTGTCCTTAGGAACCACTTGAGATATGAAAACAAAGTTTGCAATGTGTTGAAGAGGTGATATTGTAGTGACACTTTTGGATATTTATCTAATGATAAGCTTATTTGGATGATCTTTAGAGTACCTCCACTCCTTGGGAAGTTCTTTGGTTTTCACATCCTTTGAGTCATCTTGACTTAGATTGGAGGGGCCTTCTTATTGGTCATTGATTTTGAGTCCATCAAGCTTTTCACCAAGACCTATGTTAGCATCATCATCATGAAAACTAGGAAAAACATTGTTAGTCTCCTCAAAGATGACATATAAAGATTCCTCAATCTTCTTAAGCTTTTTGTTAAAGACTCTATATTCTTTCCTAATGGATGAATATCCAAGAAAAATGCCATCATCGGATTTAGCATCAAATTTTCCTAAGACTTCTTTTCCATTATTATGAACACAACATTTATATCCAAATGAATGAAAGTATAATATGTTAGGTTGTCTATCCTTCCACAACTCATAAGGAGTATTTTTTAGTATGGAACAAATATGTGCCCTATTCATTATATAGCATGCGGTGTTGATCGCCTCAGCCTAAAAGTACTTGGAGAGGTTGTTCTCACTAAGCATGGTCTTTGCCATTTCTTGCAAAGTCATATTTTTTTTTCTCAACAACACCATTTTATTGAAGGGTCCTTGGAGTAGAAAATTATGATCAATTCCATGCTCCTTACAATAAGACTTAAATGGTTCAAATGTAAACTCACCTCCTCTATCACTTTTAATGCAAGTAATAGAACAACCCTTTTCATTTTGGACCTTCTTGCTATATGATGCAAATGCATGAAATGTTTCACTCTTATGTACAAGAAAGAAAACCCAAGTAAATCTATAAAAATCATCAACAATCATAAAAAAAATATGCTTTACCACCTAGATTTAAAGTACGTATTTATAGGACCAAACAAATCCATATGCAACAATTCCAATGGTCTAGATGTAAAAATGATGTTATTGCTTGAATGAAGATCTAGAATCATTACCCAAGGCACATGTGTTACAAATCAAATATTTCTCAAACTTGAGCTTAGGTAATCCTCTAACTAAATCATGCTTTCTGAATTTAGAGATAGTATGCATACTAGCATGACCTGACCTTCTATGACACAAACAATTATCATTGTTCACAACCATGAAGCATTTTTCATTGAAGGCATTGAAATCCAACAAATCAACAATATATATATTATTATACCTTATACCAACAAACAAAGCATGGTCATGAACATCATAAACAACACACTTGGTTGGCTCAAACACAACTTTACCATTTCTATCACAAAATTAACTAATGCGTAATAGATTATGCTTCAAACCATCAACAAGCAATACATTATCAATAGTTGGGTTAGGATCCTTACCAACCTTACCTTCTCTAACTATCTTACCTTTTGTGCTGTCCCTAAAAGTGAAATATCCACCATTTTTAGGCATAATGTGGGAGAACATTGCTTTGTCACTGGTCATATGATGAGAACAATCGTTGTCTAAGTGTCATACATTTTTCTTGGCTTTTGGTCTCATGCACACCTACAAAGATACATCAAACTTTTGAAATGGGTATCCAAAATTTTTTGGGTCCTTGTAAGTTAGTTCTCACTAGGTTGGTTAAGATTGTTCCCTTGGAAACCTAAGGCCTTTTTGTCCCAACATTCCTATGCAATCTTCGATAATCAGTACAATAAGTGCATGCATTGTCCAAAACAGTACCTTGTTTGACAAAAATAGTTTTGGTACTCTTTCTTGAGCTAAAAACATTGTAGCACAATCGATGCTTTGACAAATATTGTCTTTTAGAACTAAGTATTTTCTCAAGGTTTTATTTTCCACTAGTAAGCTTAAGGGCAATATTTGAAACCTTTTCGACTTCCTCTTTCAAATCAAGTTTTCATCAATCAAAACAAGTTTTTCCTTACTCAAAACATTGACTTTAACACCAAGATCATTAGCAGTCTTTTTTAAAGCATAATACTTGGCACTAAGCTTTTGAAATTCATTGTGCAAATCCTTAAATGCATCACACAATTCATCAAAAGTATAGCTGTGAATTACCTCATTAGTACTTGCTTTGTTATCCTTAATAGTGCCATGAGAGAAAGGTTGGCCATTTCTTCAACTTCCTCATCTTCTTCCAAGCTAGAATCACTGTCACTCCAAGTAGCTTTCCTTGCCATACCCTTCTTGTCAGGAAATTTGGAAAATTTCTTGAGAAGTGGAGATTTTTGCTTAATATGTCAAGGCTTGTTACACTTGTACCAAGTAATTGAAGAATCTTTCTTGAACTCCTTTTTCCATCTTCTTTGCTTAATTGCTTTTTGCTCTGTTTGCCAAACTTATTCCTTCTAAGAAATTTCTTGAATCTTATAGCATACATGGAAATTTCCTCATCATCACTATCTTTTTCCTCTTCTTCGATTTCCTCAATCATTATTGACTTAAGAGCAACTCTGCTTCTTTTGTCAAGTTTAGCTCCATCCTCCTCTTCCTCTTTCATGCTCATCTCATGAGTGAGAAAAGATCCAAGCAACTCCTCCAAAGGTATAGTAGAAAGATTTTTGGCTTCTTGGATGGCATTCTTGATAGGAGACCAAGACTTTGGCAAAGACCTTAAAATTTTCCTCACAAGTTATCAGTTTGTGTAAGTGTTCCAAGAGCTTTCAACTTATTGATAATGTTGTTGAATCGATCAAAAATATCTTGTATAGCCTCACCTTCCTTTATCTTGAAAAGCTTATACTTATGCACTAGAAGAGACGCCTTGTTCACCTTGACTTGTAAATTTCCTTCATATGTAATCTCCAAAGTCCTCCATATGACATGAGCGGTTTTCCATTGTTGAACTTTGTTGGATTGAGTTTTTCTCAATACACAAAAGATAATGTGCATAGCCTTGTTGTTGTAAGACTCTATCCTTTTATCATTGTCGGTACATTCCGCTTTAGGATTAGGAACTTGAGCTCCATCTACTGCCTTCTCTGGAATAAATGGTCCATCTTCTACCATTTACCAAACATCTATACTTTCAGACTTGAGGAAAATCATCATCCTTGTCTTCCAATAGACACAGTCGCTACCATCAAAGAAATGAGCATGGTTAATTGATAAACATCATATCTAGGCACATCTCCCATGGATGCCATTTTGGATCTTGAACTCAAGGTCATTAAACCTTAAATTTTGAGCACTTACCTCTTATACCAAATGTAATCCTAATATGACAATCCAATAGGGGCTTAATTGGATTTTTTTCTAGAAATTTAAAGTCTTTTTGAAATATTTTTGAATGTTTTGTAAAACAAAATAGTAGCTCAATTCAAAACACTAACACAATAAATAGAATTAAAAAGATGAAAGGATAGGAGAAAGAAATCCTAGAGTTATAGTGGTTTGGTGCTCCTTGACCAATGTTCACTCCTCTAGCTCACTAGAGAATTTAAAATCCACTATTCAACACCTCTCTTCTGGCGGAGGGAAGTCGTTACAACCTCTTATTTTATAAACTCAAAAGAAATATTTTACACCTTGTTTTTGTAGGAACAAACAAGAAAACCTTAAACCTTACACCTCTTTTCTTTTTAACGGAACCAAACAAGGAAATCTATATTACCCTTCAATCTTAACACTAAAGCTTGAGTACAAGTGGATTCCCAAATTAACAAGCAATATCTCACACCAACCCAGTAAGTAAATTGCAAATTAAAGCACAATAGGTATGAGAATATGAAGAACAAGAAGAGAGAGAAAGTCAATAATCAGACTAGCAAAGCTTGGGAACACTCTTGAAAAGTCTCTCTTAGTTGTCTTGTTCTAAACATCTCTATTCATAGGTATTCTCCCAAAAATAGCCATGGTGAATCCCAATGTAGCCGTTGTGAGAGAAGCAAAATTATAACTTTAATGACGTCAGTACCTTTTACGTGCGTAGATGACCTTATATGTGCATATTGTGTTAAGTCCATCAAAGTCTTATACGTCTTGCTTTCCATTAGCTTGCATTACTTTGAGTCCAATAGCTACTACTTGGGAAACTTCAGCCTATGCGTGCTTAGATAATTTCTTCTACGTGCTCAGATGAATCCTTCAACGTGTATTAACGAGTTCCAAGATCACACCTTTGATATTCAATGTCAACATTTTCAGAATATTCAAATTTAAATTCCAGATGAGCATATGATTGATTTGTCAGTATCTGGACTCGTCCTTGTCTATACGCTTAGCATCCACACTACGTGCATAGATTGATTTCTTCAAAGTTGGCACCTTCGCTCTTCTACACGCATTGTACAAAGGATCAATGAGCCTCTGACGTTTCTTGTGAACTCTCTACGGTTTTCTTCGCAACCCTGTCTACACGCATTAGATAGTCCCCTACTCGCATAGATGATAATGAATTTTTAAGCAGAATATCTCAGTTTCAATCTATGAGCCTTAAACCTTACTTAATACGCTTAGAAAAATCCTAGAGATCTCTGCCTTTTGATACACCACATCTACGTGCATTTCATACCATACTATGCGGATTGTGTCAGGTTTGTGTACTTTATGTCAGGTTCTATGCACATAATGTCTATTATGGAAAACCCAGTATATCTTTGACTTCATTAACATTCATAGATCATGGAACAATATGCATAGATCATAAATCAATGCACTTAGGGGTTTAATAAACGTGCATAGCTTAACTATTTCAAGTGTTTTGTTAAATCATCAAAACTTAGAAGGAATTCACATGTTGACCAAAATTGGCTCAACAAATGGGAATGAGTGTTAGGGTGAGCTTCATATTGATAATTGGATGACAAGGCTTGTAAATGGAAAAATTCAAAATCAATGGTGTTGATCCAATGAATAGCATTAATCATAGCCAGGTATTGATGCGGAGAAGCAACCTAAGCCTATCTTGTTGAGTTTCAGAGTCAATCAAATAGTGGCAATGTCGCCATTGCAAAGAAGAACATGATGAAAGGTATAAAGAGACTATGACGGGGGGATATCCTCCACATAAAGTAGAGAATATTGATCATAGTGCAAAAGGGTGATGGCTACGAAGTGTTTGCAATAGGCAGGTTGGTTGTTGGAATGGTTAAGGTTAAGGAAGGGAAAATGAGAGGGATTAGTCTGGTGAAGGTTTGTTTTCTTTGTTGTAGATGTAATATATTGTTCGTCATTGTTTTCATATATTATAATTATTATTAATAATTCGAGTCCTTTTCTCATAACCAAAATAAATTTTTGAGTTCTAAAACTTGGTCAACATCAGAACTTTTTTGTCCTTTATATTTGTATAATTGATTTTTATGGAGACTCATGTTTTGTTTTCTCCTTGGCATAAGGCTTATTAACCTGAACCTTGGGCAAGTTCTATGGTCATACTAATGTCATGTTAGCTTTTAATGAAAGAAATTAATGGATCACTAATAATTATAAATTTTTAAGAGTTCATAATATTTTGTTAAAGGTAGCGAGGTGTTGGACTATTTTACAAGCTCTAAATTGATTTTGATGATGAACGAAACATTAGAGATGAACAATATCAAATTGGTTAAGAAAATTTGAAGAAAATTATGTTCTCAAGTTCAGAAGTTGACCCACAATCTTTGGAGGTCAACTAGTGTATGAAGAAGTCAATTGAAGATGATCTAGAATGTTGGTAGTCCACTAATGGACAAACAAAATAATCAAGAATGGTCAATAGTAGACTAATGAAGGCATGAGTCGACTAATGGAGCAGAGGCACTCGGTAGTCAACTAATGAAGATCATGATTGCTTAAATATGGCTTGAAATGACATTCACGTGAATTACAAGTCAAGTCTTTCAAAGACAACAATCATTTAACGAATATGTGATTTTGGTAGTCGATTAGTGAAGATCGGTAGTCGACTAATCATATGAACAGAAGTGAAAGCTGAGCCAGCTAGTCAACTAATGAAAGCTGACAACTTTAAAATAGCTTTATAATTCATTCCCAACAAGTCTCTATGCTACTCCAATGGTTCAATCAAATTTAAGATGGTCTCAAACACTATAAATAAAGGCTTAAACGACAGAATAAGGTACCCAAATCCTTGCTATATCAATTCTTCATTTGGTACTAAAACATCAGGCTTGTTTGTGGGTAGTTTTCCTCCTTCTCATATATCAAAATCCTACCACATTGTTTCTTATTTGTAAACACGTTGAGAGAAGGAAAGGCTTATTGTTACCCTTTGAATAGAACATTGTAAGGGCTTTAGAGGTGTGAGCATTGAGAGAAATCAACCTTGTTTAGGCCTTAGAGATGTGAGTTGAAATCAACCTTGTCAACTGGGCTTCAAAGGTGTGAGCCAGGAATCAACGTTAATGTATTGGCCTTATTGAGTCGGAATCAATCACCATATAGTGAATTGGGAAAATCCTAAGTGATGAGAGGTAATGGACGTAGGCATGGTTGATCGAACCACTATAAATCATTTGTGTTTTTCTTCTCTACTCTTTCAACTCAATAAAGGTGAGTGAAAGATACTCCAACAATTGGTATTAGAGCGATCTCTGTTCGAGAAGGTTTAACATCTTAGGAGCAAAGATTTGCATCAAAGACAATGGAGTTCAGTCATGCCTCCACATTCCTAGTGGTTCCAATTACTTCTTATGGAAGAATCTCATGTCGATCTTCATCAAAGCACAAGACATTGAGCTTTGGAAGGTAATTACTCTTGACCCTCATATTATTACTAATCGAGATGGCTCGTTGAAAAGTGAAGAAGAGTATACAAATGTCGATTGGAAGAAACAGAGGATCAACGCTCAAGCAATGTAAATCCTTATGTGTGGATTGACGCTTGAAGAAATATGAAGAGTTTCAATTTACCAAAATGCACACGAAATTTGGAAGTCCTTGGAAGTAACTCATGAAGGCACTTCTCAAGTCAAGGAAACAAAGATCAACCTCCTCCAACATGAGTTTAAGCTCTTCTCCATCAACAATGATGAGTCCATCACAAGTGCAATTGATAAATTTGTGAAGACCACAAATGGGCTAGAAGCTTTGGGGAAGAAGGTCAAGGAACATGACAAGGTGAAGAAGATCATTTGATCTTTACCTAAAACGTGTGATTCACAAGTAACGGCGATTATGGAAACCAAGCATCTCAACACCTTGGACTTTAATGCTCTCATAGGTTCCCTCATAAACTATGAGATAATTCTAAAATCAAGGGGAGAATTCTAAAGGAAGAGAAAGCGTTGAAGGCTCGATCATACATTCCAAGTGAAAAGGAAAGTAAAGAAGAATCAAGCTTCAATGAAGAAGAAGATAGAGAATTGGAATATTATTCCAAAAGGTGCAAAAAATACAAAAAGTTGATGAGAAACAAAATGAAAAAATGAGAAAGTTTGGAGAAATTGAAGAAGAATAAAAAGAAAAAGAGAGATGATAGTTCTTCTTCAAGTGACGATGGTGATCAACCGACATACTTGTGCCTTTCAGCATATTAGGTATTCCTAAACTTCAATTAATTTAAATTGGACATTAGTAAAGAAACCAAAATTGAATGTTTTCCACGAGATTTACTATATTTCAACTATCTGCATGTCTTCAATCGTAACAGAATGATTTAATAAGTAAGAAATTAACGGAATGAATGCGTTTTCAAAGCAAGTATTTCACAAATAATGTATTATTTGTGTAAAACAAATTACATGATTGTCAAACCTAAGGTTTCGAATATTAGGAAAGCATTTTCATCAAAATGTTTTCAAGCTGTGTTGTTTACAAACTTTAGCTTACGGGCTTGATATGCAAGTTCACGGCCTGGCTCATGAGCCTTGTTTATTGAATTTTGGTTAGCTTATGGCTTGCTTGAGGTGATGTGATATAGTTTTGAGCTTTACTTATTGTGTTGCAAATCTTGACTGACGATCCTTATTTAATACTTTGATCTTTATCTTGAGATTTATTTACGAGTTTCATTCATTTAATTGCAATTTAGCTTTCGAGATTTTTTTATTTTGTATGGCCTTTGGAAAATCTAGTTACCAGGTAGGCATTCGACGTCGATATTAGTGAAACCTAGCTATTATGGTTGGTGATAGCCCGTACAAGTTGGTCACCCTTGTGAGAGATATATCAAACTAGATATGTTTATGGCTTAGGAGCTGGTATGTTTATGGCTTAGGAGCTGGATACATCTTTGCTTCCTTAAAAAAAAAGGGACAATAATATAAGTGTCCCAAAGGCAAGAGTAGTGCAAACAATCAGTTTTGAAAAATCGTTTCCCTTTTTTTAATAAATTGAACTAAAAAGCACTTTTTCCATTGGTATTCTATTCACCAATGTTTTGCAAACTTTAGTAAAGTTCTCATCGTTATTCCTTCATTTTGAGAAGTTTATATTGTTTGGACTATCCTTAAAATTGATTTCGTGTTTTTGTTGTAACTTTTGCATTGAATAAGATTTTGATGAATTTCTCAAGAAGAAGCTGTATTTGAAACAACATAGGTGAACTAGAATGTAATTAATTTAAAAGGGATGATTTAACCAAAAGGGAAAATACCATTCAAAAATTGGCATATGTGCTCTATAACTGATGTAGCTGAGGAATTAGCGCATTTTAGAATAAATTCAAGAAGATGAAGTAGTGACAGATTCTCAAATTAGGCGACTTTCTAGCAGTTGATATGGGAAACGAGCCAATGAACAATTTGGAAATTTTTGTTCTGTTCATTTGTCTTTCGGCCAAATTCCATCGTTTAGGTCTTGAAAGACCCTTTTTACTATTTTGGCAAGTTTTCGAATTTTTATAACTTTTTGTAGGAGTATCTATTTTATGTGTCGTTTGTGGTATTTATCTTTATTTTCTGTCTATTTTCTGATTGAGGGATCTTTAGACTATTTTTATTGTTGGCAGATTTTAAGGTTTGGATATTTTTATGTTGGAAAGATTGGTCATTTGGTTTTGTTGTCATAATAATGTGCCGGAGCTTTGTCCTCAATTTCATTTCGAAATTCAGGACCCTTGTGTGAATCAACATGTTTTGTTGCCAATTTTTTCTGGTATTCATTTGAATCAACATGTTTAAAAAAGATGGTTTGCCAGTCATGTGACTTAACAAATTTGAATATATATTTGTTTCATGCTTGCTTCTACTACGTCAATACCTTAACACGATCATAAATTTGTTTCCCACTCATGTTTAGAATTTATGGAATTTAACTCAATTTATATGACTATATTAATAACGTTTTGTTATGTGGCTATAAGTATAAGTACTAATATTTAATTTTCAAAATGTTTTCAAACATTAAAATCGTTTTGACATATGTGTTCATCTCTAAGACCTCCCTTATAAGCCCTTCTTGAGTGTGTTTCACCCTTTCTATTGTGGCTTTCATGTGTCGAGGTTTTAATAGTCATGTCTACCGCTCAGAGTTTATCCTCAAGTTGTGAGTGCCACTTCTCCATAGTATCATACTTAATTTAATGTAGTGAAACTTCACTGCTAGTTGTAGGAATTGAACTGTGAATGTATTCTCAATGTTTGCAATTTATTACTTCTTGCTATTATTTTAGATTTGTTTACAAGCCCTTCTGTTTCAAAGTCGTATCTCTAAAACAGACCAACTAATAGGTTTGGTATGTAATAGTGATAACAGGATAGAAAGTCGAAGTGATGGTTCATGTGGATCAAATTGATTCACTTAGTTCAACTCGGTCTGCAATCCCAGTCATGGCCTGAGTGGGTCGTAACACTATGTACAGATAATTTCTTTGTATTGTCTTGACCTTACCTCCTGAGTCATATGTTGTATTTGGTTTAGTTTTATTTAATAAATGATCTTTATCTTTGACAAAAAAAAAAGGGTTCAATTGAGCGTTGCAACTATTACTGTAGGTTTGCTAGTGTAGGGTCAGTTTGTTTAATAATCTTCAATTAATAGTATCAGAATTGAAACGCCCCTATTTAAGGAAATGAGGTACTTTTTTCTTGAGCATAGAAAACTTTTGTTTTCCCTTTCAATCATTCTCACGGGAGACACATTATACCTTCCGCAAGTATATTGGTAAGTTTTGTGTCACTATCTTCTTCATACCTAATAAAGCTGGGAAACCACTGCCAGCCATAGATACCAAAGTCAGTTTACTAAATTTATTCAACACACATCATGCAATATGTTACTGTCTCTGTCTCTCTCTCTCTCTCTCTCATCACACTGTGGAAATGCCTTTGGCACTCGACTATACGATATCTATTACCAATACTCACATTCTGATTGATTATTTAATATAAAAATCTTTATTGCTTTCCAAGTATCAGAAAGTAGAATATTTGGTCACGTACCTAACGTACTTGTACATGTGTGATAATTATTGATTTAA
>CAODLS010570951.1:0-10631 GCA_948243855.1 Flueggea neowawraea | reverse complement strand
CAAATTGAAATGAATGTCAATTACGAATACACATAACCAATTATAACCTTATACAACCCTTTGCCTCTCGATATCAGAATTAGCATAAGGCATGGAACGGGTTATCCTTATTTATGCTAAACCATTTCCTTGATTTATAAGTGATCCTAACTAATTCAAACAAATGATAACACTTATCCCTATGTTTGGGTGTGGCCACACACTACTCAGTTTCACTAATCAAGTGACCGATGATATCTTCTCTCTTTTCGAGAGTGACAATCCCTTCACTTCGCTCATGTTCTTTAGCATGACTCATGGCATACCCAATCATACCCAAACTTGTTACCCATCACAAATAACGTTAGCCATATGTCAAAGTATATGAGAAATCACCTAAGAATCCATAGTAATTTCACGTCGAGGGATTAGAGTATAAGCATTGTATGAGAAATACTTATGATCTAAGCGGATCGATCCAAAACACTATTCTCTAGCATGTTCTTATGTTCTCTGATTCATATCTCATATCTTATGATCAGTAAAACATGATCATCTCACAGAGTACATACTAGTCTTGATTTATTGTCACTCCCATGGCAATAATCGATTAGGGACATTTAAAATAGTATTCTTTTATGCTTCAAGGTTTTACTATCCAAATCACATATTTGATAACTTAAGCAGAATCACTATTCATAGATGTTTTATCAAATTAAACATGCACAGGAATAATAATGAGATAAAACAAGACCTCATAATATTTATATATAAAATATAATCTGGGTATAATGTATTTGGGGTTAGGACTTACACTAACATTTTTGTTGCCAAAACTACTGGGAAGGCCCTCAAATCGGCAAAAATCAGATAAAAAAACGCTGAGTGAGGTGGCACAGTGCTTTTGAGGCTTTTGATGAACTACGGCTGATGTGGCAAGCCCTGATTCATCCAACACAAACATATGAACCACTTAAGTTGCGACAAGTGGCAGCGGAAAGAACAGTCAACACTGACTGTGTAAGACGTGGACCAGTGAGACGATGACACGTGGTGAAAAGCGCTACGCAGGCAGCCACATGATGGACTCACGACAGAGATGACTGGATGTCCACACCATCGCCAATGACCACCCACAACATGGCATATGGCATGTGTAGCCACGAAGGACGTCACGTATCTAACATGTGGCAGTACTGACTGGACATACACGTCATCACAATGGACCAACCAGGAGGTGACACGTGGCAGAATGTGCCACTTAGATGGACACGTCATCAACACATGTAGTTGTTGACTCGGCTTACATGTCGGCGACCAAGCCCACTCCTGAGGTGACATACGGCATCATGACACGTAGCAACATCCCTTCCTTGCCACGCCATCGCACGTGGACTATTTATGAGCCGACACGTGTCTCCTGATGTGGTGTTGACACGTGGCAAAAGATGAAGACATGTACTGGTGGTCTGTGTGAGCACATGGAGGCATGTGGGCACCTCTACGTGGCATGTGTCGGCGCTTGATACTTGTCCCGACCAGCAAAGTTTTTGATTTTTTTAGAACAATTAAATTTTATTTTTCTAAAATTTTTGGTAAATGTTTTGCAATTTCTGGCATTCCAGAACAACTTTTCCAAATTTTTAAGTGTTAAAAATTTTTAAAATTGTGAAAAATTGTGCTTTCTGTCAAAAAATATTTGGGAAAGTAGTTTTCAAAATAATTGATTTGAAAACATGCTAATATGGTTCTCGTTTAGGTAATTGGGATGAGATTCCAATTATTTGTTTAATACGTGAGTATATATATGCCCATTTTATTTGTAATTAGTTACAAGTATTACAAATGAGATAAAACCATATTGCATTGAACAAAGTGCAAACTATACAAGAATTTGCATGACTCCCAAAGAAAGCATTTTGGAAATGTGGTGGTCATAAAGGAAAAATAATTGTGCATTAAGTGCGCAAGTGTGATGAAGGTTTTCCTATTTTACAAAAGATTATGAATTCTCATAACAAATATTAGCTAAGTCATTGGTTTATACTAGAATTTTACAAAAAATATGGTCTCCTAAGTGTGGTAAAGTCCACTTAGAGGTTCTAGAAAGTAAAAATAAATCGAGATTGGTTTGTCCAAAATCAATCCATGATTGCAAAAAGAAAGATCGCGAGAAGTGGGAGATCCACTTTATGGTTGCATGATTTATAAGATTCTTGACAAGTTAGCATTACCATTTGTGAATTCTTTTTTAGCACGTTGGAAAAGGTTGATTGTGTAGCCAATTGGTAGACATAGGCTTAATACTATATTTTTGTAGTATTACTATGGGAATATTTAAGTATTATTTATGTGTAAATGTTGTCCAATGTTAACATACGTGTATTAACATTGAAATATATTGTTTGGATTGCATAATGGTTCAATAAATGATAATGATTCCTGATATATCCTAAAATTACACTATTAATTTATACATTTTCGGTCTATGATTGAGTGTTTAATGCCATATTTATACACTTTTTTTGTATTTTGGTTAGGTTGGAAATGATTTGGATGAATTGGGAACGAAAGGTGAGAAAGGAGAGAAAAAGCATAGTGAAAACGAAAGGAAAAAAGAGTGGACCACTGCCATGGTGGCAAGGTCACAGCCTGGCCATAGTCACCACCATGACCGTAGGGAGGAGCTAAAAATGATAAGAGAGGCAGAGACGGGCCATGCCCATGTGAATGGGCATGGCAGAGGGCGTGGTGGCGCCACGGCCTTGGCGCCGCCCGTGGCCAACTTAAATAGGCCAAAATTTGTGGCGGCCAAGGCTATTTTGGGTGGACAAAAGGCATACACTTGGGGAATTTTTGGAAACATTTTTACTAGGGTTTTATGACATGTGTAAGGGTATAAATACCCTTTCTTAACAACATTTCCTACATCTTTCAACTCTTGAAAGAACACATTTTTCTCTCTTTTATTTTGTAAGAATTCGTTAGGGTTTCAAAGAAAGAGAGGGAGAACAAGCTTAAAAGGTGAAGATTTCTCTTGAAGGCTACCAAAAGAAGCTTCTTCTACATTAGTTCTTCTCTTCTTATCTCTACTTGTTATCATGAATTATGTTGGTGTTTATTGTTATATTTTGTTGAACATAAACATGATAGCTTAATTTTTGTTGGGACTTAGAGATGTAAACCTCAACATCTATTGGTTATATTTATGGATGGGATTCATGTTCTTCATTGTCATATTTGTAGTATTTATAACTTATGCTTGAATGATTTATTTGCATTATTTCTTGGATTTGATTTAATGACATGTATGAATTGACTATTGTTGTGATTGCCCATCATAATTGTAGTTTTAACAAGTCTAGTTGAAGGACCAAAAGGAGAAGGCTATATGAGGCTGACATGCATCAAACTTCTTAGGTTAAATAATATACGTATTCTTACCTGCAAGGTGTTCGATGAAATTTCCAAGAGAGTATAACGAGTCTAGTTTAGTTAGGTGAGGCCGAAATGACCCTCCTAATAAATGTAGACATAGCCTAAATGAACTTAAGAGAGGCTTTAAGCTATAAAAGCGAGAGAACACTCAATCCCATAACCCATTCATAAATGTAGTAAATAGGATTCTTGGTCGAGTCTCGAAAGTCCTAATGTTCATTACATTGTTGTTTATTTAATTTGTGTTTCTCATTATTTAAAAAAAATACAAAAATAAACTCTTCTTGCATTTTATTTTCTTTTAAGAATCGATCAGATTTAGTCTCGTCCCTGTGGGTTCGACACCTAGGATTATTCCTAAGATTTTATTACTATATCATGCGTTTGCAATAGAACCGATCAATTCCGTTTATGTATTTGGTTTATTATTATGTTGATTTGCCTTAATTTAGTATGCAACATTTAGTATGTTGAAGTATTGTCCAATTATTGAGTTTGATGTGATAATTGAGATGACCAACATGGGTTCCCCTAAGTCGTGTGGGCATCAAAAGTGAATCCAAATAGTCATTATTTACTGTCTATAAATTAAATATAGTATAGATGATTATTATGACTGAGATGGTAATTGTACACCTAGTGTACTTTTCGATTCAAAACTTAATAAAAGGCTATATTACTTTAATTTTGGTTGGATAGTAAATATATGTATATTGCTGTCAATTACTTTTGCGCAACTTAATTTTAGTACTTTTCAAATTTATTCGTGTTACACGTTGATTGTAAATATGATTGATGTCGAGCCATGCAAAAGTGTATGTTAAGCTATCTGGAGCTTGGGCAGCAACAAAAGTAAATACTAGATTATGGAAATCTGGTGTATACTCTATGAGCAAGAGGCTCTTGCCCCTTTAACTTGTTTATGGCCAAATTCAAATAAGAGTAGAAAGCCACTTAGTACATTTTCGACTGAAATGTCTATAAGACATGGAAGTGAGAAATTCCATTGTGTTCATCATCTTATAAGGTCAAAGGACGATGTATTCACTTGGCTGCTTTGCAAGTATCAAGATGAAATGTCTTTGCAAGTTGCATTTAAGGAGTAGTTAGTGAATGTGACTTTAACTAGAGCTGGTAGTCTTTCACCATTAATGCTGATACTTGTTACATGCGTCCTAGTCAACCAAGTAGAGCATGAGGCCTACATGATTAGGGAGCTAGTGAAACTGGTCAAAGTTTGATCAATGACAAGTTCCAAGCTATTATCCACTTATTTCCTAGAAGTTGGGAGCAAATTAAGTTGCACCTAACACCATGTTTATCTCAAACATGGGATCTTGAGGAATTCAATATTGTCTTATTTTATTGGATAAATTCTTGATAATTTCTTAAGAAGTAAGTAATTAGACAGAATTTTGAGAAAAACCTTCAACAAGAACAACATTGACATTTTGTGAGTAAAATGTTAAACTACCAAAGGCACATCACATGTGAGAAGATGCATCTTTAAGGGTATATTACTCAAACTCATGCAAGTGAGAAGAGTTATCTTGTTCAATGTTCTTGATTGAATTTTGTTGTTAGTTGATGATTAATTCAACCTTTAAGGATCCTTACAATGGAGTTTTGACATGACTTCATTGGACTCCAATGAGTTCAAAGGAGGAACAAGTTGAGCATGTAAGGAACAACTCAAAAGTGGGAGTTTAAGGAATTGGCATGTGTGAGCTAGTCTCGTGCAAAAGCCAAACTAGAGGCAACAAAACTAGAGGGAAACGAAAGAATCTAGCGCTTCATTACTCCTGAATATATGACTGTGAAAGGTACAATCATATCTATTTAATTTCTGATAAGTAAGTATGGTCAAGTTATTTCTCACTTCTTGCAAGTCAAGATGAGAGTCAAATAAAGCTTTGTGGATCGACTAAGGTGATGAACATCTGCAAGATGAGACCAAAGCTTTATGTGATGAAAGAGAAATGAATACAAGCTGTTTATTTTTGCACCTCTGAGTCCGTTACTTATACATCTCATGGTTTATGGATTGGGTGAGAGTATGACCTAAACCACTTCAAATCAATAGATGTATCACCAACATCCATAATTATTTTTCAATAACAATGAAGAGGTTTGAGATACTTTCTTTATGAGACAATTAAGAATAGCATAGTAATGAGTTATAAAAAGTCACATTCCTAGAGGAATAGATTTCTTACCTAGGATACAAGTGGAAAAATATTTCACTTTCTTTGACCCTCAGGAACTAAGTTCCTCAGTATCACTCCATCCAAGTGGGAGAATTCTTGAAGAGGATCAGGGATGAGGAAGAAAGTTGGACAATGTAAATCTATAAATTACATCCTTGGGTTTTTTAAAGCTCAAGAGATAGATCCGAGTGAGTGCTATCACTTTCTCTAAAAGTGATACATCAAAGTCTTGGAAAGATTCAACTTTTAGTTAAGGTAAATAACCTGACAATTGAAAGTCCTAGTTTCCATTCGTTGTTGCACCATATGGTCATAAGAGATTATGTGAAGTTAATGAATGCAACTCAATCACATTGGCAAAATTGAGTATATCTATTAGCTCAAGTAGGAGTATTAGGCAATTGTGTAAGTTCAAGTTGTCTAATTGCGAGCATTACATAAAACCATTTTAAAAGGCACTTTGAGCTAAATACCCGTTGCTATTAATCCACCTTTTTTATGTTTGATGTCAACAAAACTAGAGGGAAAGGCAAGAACCTAACGCTTCATTACTCCTGAATATATGACTGTGAAAGTTACAACCATATCTATTTGATTTCTCATAAGTAAGAATGGTCAAGTTAGTTCTCATTTCTTGCAAGTCAAGATGAGAGTCAAATACAGCTTTGTGGATTGACTAAGGTCGTGAACGTATGTAAGATGATACCAAAGCTTTATTTGATGAAAGAGAAATGAACACAAGTTGTTCATTTTTGCACCTTGGAATCCGTTACTTATACATCTGATGGTTTGTAGATTGGGCGAGAGTATGACCTAAACCACTTCAAATCAAGAGACGTGTCACCAACATCCATAATTCCTTTGTCAATAATGATGAAGAGGTTTGAGGTTTTAGATACTTTCTTTATGAGACAATTAAGAATGGCATAGTAATGAGTTATAAAAAGTCACATTCCTAGAGGAATAGATTTCTTACCTCGGATACAAATGGAAAAAAGATTTCACTTTCTTTGACCCTCAGGAACTAAGTTCCTTAGTATCACTCCATCCAAGTGGGAGAATTCTTAAGGAGGATGAGGGATAAGGAAGAAAGTTGGACAATGTAAATCTATAAATTACATCCTTGGGTTTTTAAAGCTCAAGAGATCGATCCGAGTGATTGTTATCTCTTTCTTTGAAAGTGATACATCAAAGTC
The DNA here is from genome assembly GCA_948243855.1 of Flueggea neowawraea. Lineage (NCBI taxonomy): Eukaryota > Viridiplantae > Streptophyta > Magnoliopsida > Malpighiales > Phyllanthaceae > Flueggea > Flueggea neowawraea. The sequence continues at coordinate 3,811 of CAODLS010570951.1, read as the reverse complement.
TTGGAAAGATTCAATTTTTATCTCATATATCTCAAGTGTTTTCGAATGTTCCTTATCCTAAATTGAGTGGGAGCAAGATTCCTATTTTCCAGTGGGAGTAGGGAATTTGAACCCAGTGAGAGTTCCTATATGGAGCTTAAATCCAGTGGGAGCATTTTGAAAATGCATAAAACTAAAAAGGATAAAGTCTCACGATGACATCTTTTTTAATGAATGAATCGATAATGATCCTTTTAGCAACCCCACAAGTCAAGAATGAACCTACGAGTATGCTTGAGGTTCATTCATCCCAATGAAAGTTGTATGGATTAAAGCAGCGGAAGTGCAAATGACATTTGAGATTGAACCGTGTCTGAGAAGTGGTTAGTCTACCCAAAGGGAAAGCACCCATTGGAGATAAGTAGATACGTGAGTGATAAATCGAGTAAGACATTGATAATTGCTTAAAGGGAATTTGGTCAATAAGATTGTAAGACTACCTTGTTGAAAGATTTACCTTCATTGAATAGATTTTGGCATTTGGGCTAGTCCATAACTCAACCTACATTAATAGATGTAGAGACTCCTTTTCTCAATAGAGAATTTTGAGTAAACCTAATGGTTTTATCGTTTAAGGAAAAGTCATTAGGTAATCTTTGAGAGAATGACACATTTATATGGTGATAATACCGAGGTGAATCTTGTCATTCTAACCTTGTGTAAACATCACACTCATAGTTACAAAAGTATAGCATACTTGAATGACTTCAAAGATTAGTTGGGATCCAACATTGGGATTGCTAATATGGGTTGACATTGGAGTTAATTTCCAAGAGATCATTTGAGTGAGTTGTTGATTCTCTCCAAGAGGGATGCACCAACTAAATACTTGAACACTTTAACATGTAGAAATGCATAACCCATAAATACCACATGATTAAAAGCAAGTCTTTTAGTAAGTGCATATGTCCATGAACTATGTGAAAGGAAGAACATGTAAGGAATGTTCTCCACAAAATGTCATGTGATTGCCTTTTGTCGCATAGAGCACTTGTGTTGATTACAAGAAAATGTCTTATAGTAAATACTTGGGTGTGCACCATGCCTAGAGTTTTCTATGAAAAAACATTAGCTAGCAAATATTGATCCAACACATAATAAAGATGTTGGAAAGTAGTGAGCGATATACTTAGATGCTTAAGAGGCACTATAAGGCACTGCATTGTCATAAGGGCTTAGGATAAAATGAGACAGTTGCTAGCAGGTGATGTGGACTATAGGGAAGTTCATGTCTGGTTATGTGTTCTTGGTTGGCTATATTATAGCTAGGAACACACATAAGTGAGTGGCAAAAGAAGTTGAGGCTATAAATTCATAAGTTGCAGTATAATAGTTAAGTTGGCTATATAGTGGAATGATCCAATTAGCTCTAACAACCTAAAGAATCAACAACAGTCCCTAGTGACAGTCGATTCCGTTTGCTTAAGGATCGAGAAGATCTACTCTAAGTCTAAGCAAAATGAGATCAAGTATTATTTTATGAAGGGCTTGGTTGCACAAGGACAAATGAATTTGAGTACAAGTTTCACAATGAGAAGTGTACTTGCAAGTGTAAGTCTATGCGAGACGAGATAGCATATCCGTTAGTAAAAGCCTATAAGGATTTAGCTCCTTAAGGCTCGTATGGCATAACAATTATGTAATCCTTTAAAACACGATCTTAATAGGATCATTGTGGGCAATACACGAGCACAAATGTTTAAAGTTGACATTTGGTGTAGCATTGAGTGTGAAACGCATATTGGACAGAGAAGTAACCTACTTATATGGGTGTTTACCTTAATTTTCTCAGTTTGTTAGGAAAGAACTAAGATGAGACTAATTTTGAATGCAGAAGAGAATGCATTCATAATGAAGAGGCCGTCTTACATTTTGTGGTGGTGAGACCATTGTAAAAGGCATGAAAAATCATATGGAAAGAGAAGTACGCCATAGGATAAAATCCTATGATGATCATAAAGTTGACCAGATGTTAAAATTGAGAGACTTTAGCATATTTTGTCTTAAAACCAGAAGTAATCCTATTAAGGTTGGATTAAGATTAAATGGCAAAATGCATCTTAAGCAAAGCTTCTGTGCAGTGTTGACAATGTTGTATAAACATGCGGTCCTTCAAGGGAAGGAAAGAACACCATAACACATAATCATACCATGTGTGCTATATATATGACCACAAGGATGACAACATGTGGTTCTCAGTATTACCTACCCTTAGCACCCTTAACACATTCAAAATGTGTAGTTGAGTTTGTCTACTTTAGCTTGTTGTTAACGGTCATGGTTGATTCGACCAAGCATGAGAAGCCACAAAGTAAACTTGGCTATGTGAGGGGAAGTTTGTTTCTGGATGCATTCACATTAGTTTCAAAAGCTTGCTAAGTTGGCTCTCATGTGGTGTGTCACATCATGTGTGAACTTTGAGTAAATCTTTCATGAGGCCGAGAAGCTCAAAAGCGACAATTATGTGGTTACGAACTAGGGGAAGACATAAGTTTCTAGTAGATTATGTTGCTGCTGCATACACCTTAGTAGAATGGAGCTATTCTAAGAGAGACGCCTTCTAGCAGGATTAAGATGAGTTGTTATATATCCTTAATAGGTGTATATCAAATATGCTTTCATCGTATGCTAGTTGCAGTCTATTCGCATGTATGACATGAGGTATTTATAATGATTGGTAGTAGTTCCATCATGATCCATGACGAGGTATGGTTTCATCATGTGCTAGTAGCAGATGCTGGAAAACCGAGTCCGTACATGATGGTAATGGTTTGAACCCGAGTCTGTTAGTTGTCGGGTTAACTAACAAGCCCAATTAATTATTGGTAATTAGTTATGAGTTTCTTGAATGGATTAGTAAAGCCTAACTATGGCCCACTCATCTTATAAGAGTACGAAACCCTAGTAATAAGTGACTTAACTAATTTGAAAAGAAACAGATAAAGTGAGAATGAGCCATAGAAAAAAGAACGTTAGTTCTTTCTTCCCCAACATAGCCACCGCTCTCTTCCTTTCCCACTTAGTCCTGCTCAGATTTGGTGAGGCATCTAGACTACGAACAAGCCAAGTACTCCCATCGTCAAAGTGATCGTGGTTTACTCACGAGATCGACAACAAAATCGTTCCATACCACTGCTGACCTTGCTGTTTTGTCCGTTCTTTTTCGCTGCTAAGAGGTCAGCAATTCTAACCAGCCTTCATTATTGTTCATTTGTTAATCGGTACGTCCAATCCTTCAGTACATTTTACCACCCCCTAACCTCACACTAATCTCCGGCAATTTCTCTACTAATTTGAGTGTTAGAAATTCCCTTGAAGAGCAACTTGAGTTCACGCTTGGTGTGTTTGTAGATTATGTGGCATCGTTAGAGTTTATGACTGTTCAAGTTCAACTTCACCTTTTCTAAGATCATTGCATAATTGATGCAACAAGACATTCAAAACCAACATCTAATTAAAGATTAAAATTGTGATACATGCTTAGAAACTACAAAACTCAACAAAGGAAACTAATAATCATAATCAACACACTTTCTTTGTCCAAAAAAAAGAAAGAAATCAACACACCTTAAACTTAATCAATTATATAGATACAACTGTTATGTTATTATGTAAATTTCTTTATTAAAAATAAATAAATTAGAAGTGAAAAACACATTGAAGAAAGTGCAAAACACATGTGAGGAAGCACCAACATACATTTCAAAACAACGACTAATTAAAGATTACTTGCAAGAGTTGCATAGAAAGTACGAAGCTCAACTTAGGGTAA
>CAODLS010570945.1:0-10672 GCA_948243855.1 Flueggea neowawraea | reverse complement strand
AATGTAGATCAAGTTAACGCTTTGTTTAAAGAGCTAGATCAGAGCGTTGTCACTCCTGATATCTATACCTACAACGGTGTGATGGATGGCTATGGTAAAAACGGAATGATCAGAGAAATGGAGTCTGTGCTTTTACGTATGAAAAGTAATCAATGCAAGCCAGATGTTATTACTTTTAATTTGTTGATTGATTGCTATGGGAAGAAGCAAGAATTTGAGAAGATGGAACTAGTTTTCAAGAGACTGTTGCACTCCAAGGAGAAACCAACTTTGGCCACATTCAATTCTATGATAACAAACTATGGGAAGGCACGGATGAAAGATAAAGCAGAGAGTATTTTCAAGAAGGTGACTGATATGAAATACACTCCGAGCTTCATCACATATGAGAGTCTTATCACAATGTATGGGCTCTGTGATTGTGTTTCTAAAGCCAGGGACATATTTGACGAGTTGGTTGATTCTGGGAGAGACATCAGAATTTCAACATTGAATGCAATGCTTGATGTTTATTGCATGAATGGGTTGCCAACAGAAGCTGATAAACTTTTTGAAGAAGCTCAAAGCATGGGTTTGCTACCTGATTCATCAACATACAAACTTCTTTACAAGGCTTACACTAAAGCTAACATGAAAGATCTTGCACAGAAATTGCTAAAGCATATGGACAGCAATGGTATTATCCCAAATAAGAGGTTCTTTTTGGATGCTCTGGGTGCTTTTAGGTCCTCGGATGCACGCTCAAATGCAGCAATTAAAACCGCTAAAGTGAATACAGCAAAGACTTTGGTGGAATGATACATAGAATTCCTCTGGTCGTCTTCTTGCTAATCTAGACTTAACATGAAGTTTGCATCCAAGTGGAGATGTCTTAGTTTAACTCCTCGTTACCAAGGAAAGAAGATTGTGTTTTCTGCAGGTTGTCAGGTATGTACTTTTACCCCGTTAGTCTTTTCATTGTATTCTTGATTGCGTCCATTCTGTCTTTCATTAAAATTAAATACTGATGGTATCTATTAGTTTCTCTGGAATTTTTGCTGCATAGCAGGATTCTTTTTGTTTATCAACATTGTTGTTAACTGAAACTAGGTATAGTCTTTAACAACTCACATTTTTTTACCACCACTTTATTTTGTCTAAAATTTATTGTCTAAAATTTATTCCTCTGCATTGTACTAAACAAAAGAAGAAATATGATAGGAGCCCAGGCCCAGTGACACCTTACAAGCTCGTTTATTCTCGAAGGAAGGCCAAACAGAATAAACAGAATCTGAGGATTAATCATCATTGACCGCAGCAAGCATGCAATCATGAGTTTGTTATTTTATGTCTTTTGTCGTTTATTGCTTATTGTGGGTGTTAGTGCCTTTTGTGTGTGCGTATTGTGGTGTGTGTGTCTGTTGTGCTGAGCTGGCTTTTCTGTTACACCAGCAGCAATGAATAAAGGAGAGTGAGAGAGGAATGGTAGGGCATCGAGAAAGTGAGGAACATTTTTGTAAGGGACGATCTCGTCCAGGAGAGAAGGAACCTCTCGAATTGTTCTATGTCTAGTAATGCCATCTTGGCTTAATTCAAAACAATATCCTCTCGTCTCTGAATCCTGTTTCTATTTTCTCTATCTCTATCACTGAAATTACAGTCCCTATCAAAATATTATCTGCATTTCAATTGAGGTTTGTTTTATTTTCGTAGTAAATGTACTGCTTGCCAATTTTGGTGCATCAACTATTTATATGTATCAATATATGATAATGTTTTTTTGTTATTATCAACTGCTGGAGTCATCAGATTAAAAATTTTAAGTTAGTGTCAGAAAAGTTTCACAGTTTTTTGGCTTCCCTGTATACTGTTGGCATCTTCAACCGTTTGGGTAGTGATTTAAACATTCTTGAATAATGAACCTCAGAATTGCTTGCTTGTTTTAGGTTTCTTTCTACTGCAACTCATTTTATGCAGTATAAATTAAATTGGAATGGAAGTATTAAACCTATGAATTCCTGGTGGTGAAAGTGCCCTCACTTGTTTTAGCCAAGATATTCTGCAAGTGAACTTGATCTGAATGTTACGTAATCATATATGACAGGTCCTGCACCTAAAACTTGACGCAAATTCCCCCTGGGTTTGTTGTTGCTCATTTGAAGCAGTCTGTTGTCAACTGCACGCCACAACAGAGGGTTTGTCCGAGGGATAGCAGAGATTAAGTACTTGCAGAGGCATTATCTATTGGCGGTAGGGGAAGCTTCAAATATCAGAACTGAATTCTTCAATTTGACAATTGTATTTTGTTATGGTAAGTGGTAAGCGGACTCAAGTTGATTTTTATTGCGCTTTAATCTATTGGCAGCAACAGATTAATGGATGAGTTGAGTCAATTGTTGCAGCAATCTATTATGAGAAAAGGACACCTCTTGTCCAATATTTTCTATGGAAGTTGTTCTTCCTCTTATAAAGGTTGTATAAGTAGGCTTTTACAATTCTTTTGTTAATGATCCTACTACGTGCTTAACAATAAAGCAGTTTTTTGTCGCATTTTGAATTTTATTATGACATCTTGGTGTACACAGATAGTAGCTATCTTAAGCTAGTAATGAAGGTTTTCTTTTTTAAATGCTTTATTTTTCATTCAAATGCACGGGGGAATATTAAAAGAACAACAACAACATTTGCTGTTACAAAATTCTAAAGTTGCTTTCCAGGAGATCATCAAGGATAAGGCATGGATCACTGAAACGAAGCATCCTATACCTTTTTACATTGATCAAGACCAGCGATAAAAGTAAGATCTATCCTATTCAATTTTTTTTCTACATTTATTAACTTTATAACTTTGAAATTAAAGACTGCTCTAATTCCTGATGAAAAAAAAAAGACTGCTCTTATTTGATTTATGTAAAAGATAAATGATTATTAGTTAAATATTTATAATAATAAAAAATTAAATTATATTACAATTTACAAGACTAATGGTAACAACAATGGTTAACTTGTTAACAAGGAAGAAACAACCACTCCTGTTGCTATAATTGTCTCTGCGTGGTGCAAACTCCAAAGGCTACAGCATGTCATTACTTCTCTTGACTACCTTGAGCATCGAAGTTTCACTGCAAATTCCTCAACATTCTTCATTCATTAAACTTAGCAGAAAATCAAGTCACTTCTGCAATCACTTCCACAATTTTCCACATCCTTGCGAGAAAGGCGGGGAAGAAAACAAGGTGGCTGCATTGGTGGGTGGAGCATTTCTCTCAGCTTTCCTACAAGTGTTGTTTGATTGAATGGCTTCTCGTGAAGTGATTGATTTTGTTTGAAGGAAGAGAGTTGATGAAGGGTTGCTGCAAGAGTTTACAATAATGCTTCTGAGCATTGATGTCGTGCTCAATGATGCAGAGGCAAAGCAAAATTCTAACCCATCAGTAAAAGAGTGGTTTGATGAGCTCAAAAAGACGGAAGTTTCTGATGCAGAGGATCTCTTGGATGAGATTGCTACAAGATCGTTGTGAGATGAATCAAAGCTCAAAGCTGTAATACTCGGATGGTATGTATTTTCGATTTCAGTAATCCATTAAAACAAGTCTGTCATCAAGAAACGGCAAGATACTTGATAGGTTAGAATTTGTTGTGAAGCAAAAAGATGTATCTGACTTGAAAGAAGCTGCAGGCAAATTGTTATAGAAAACCAACAAATTATTTAAAGAGAAGAACCAGTGTAGTGTGTATGGTAGAGAGAGTGATAAATTTCTGTAATTGGTTTTTAGTTGTCAAATGGTAGTTGTCATGATAGGATGAGTGTGATTTCTATTGTCGGCATGGGGGGTGTTGGGAAGACAACCCTTGCCCAGCTTGTGTATAACGATGCTTGAGTGAGGGAATGTTTTAATCTTAGAGTATGGATTTATATTTCAGAGAAATATGATGTATTTAGAATCATGAATACGATTCTTAATGTTGTTTCTTCATCATCGTCAGACATGAATGACTTGAATTATCTCCAGCTTGAACTCAAGAAGAGGATAGCAGATAGGAAGGTTCTACTTGTATTTGATGATGTTTGGAGTTGGAATTCCTTAAAATGGGAGTTCCTTTGTGGTCCATTTAAATCCGTGACACAGGGAAGCAAGACTGTTGTGACAACAAGGAATGAAAGAGTTGTGTCGGCCGTGTGCTCTGCATCAACTCATTATCTGAAACTGTTGTCTGACCAAGATTTTGATAGAATACCAGAAACTATATCTAAAGAGCAGCAACAATAGTGGAAATAACTACAGTTTGCTAATGTTTTGCATACAGTGCAATATTTTTGAAGAACTACTAATTTGCGAAGCACTTATTCAAACTGTTGATGGCAGAGGATCTTCTACGATCCAAAAGCTAAGAAGACAACAGAAGAAATGGGACGAGCTTATTTCCAGAAGCTGCAATCAAGGTCATTCTTCCTATCCTCATGCTGAAAGTTCTGGTTTGTTATGCATGAATTTGTGAAGGATTTGGCTAGTTATGTTTCCGGAGATTTTGGTTTGGCAATGGGCACTGAGAATTTAAATAGCAACCTGGGGAGACTCGATATTTATCTTATTCCAGAACGAGCTATGATGCCTTCAAGAGATTTGAAACCTTCTATGGAGCCAAGCATTTGGGAGTCCTTGCCATTGTTGAGGGCCTCAAGCATCGGGCATTTTTTGGGTGATAAAGTTCTTCATGATCTAATACCAAAAGTAAGATGCTTACATGTTATTTCATTGGGTTGCCATAAAAATGTTGGAGTTGCCAAGTTTTATCGGGAATTCAACACATCTTCATTTCCTGAAACTTTTGTGCGCTTCAGTTACAAGGCTGCCTACTGTACATGTATTTGCATAATTTACAAACACTGATGCTATTATGTTGTGGTTCCTTGAAGAGTTGCCAGTTAACTTGAGGAGACTAATAACTTGCTGTACCTTTGCATTGGAGAAAACAAATTTGAGAGAGCTTCCTTCTCAAATTTTGGTATATCACGCTAGGACCTAATTTGGAAAATGACTTGTGGACCTGGTCACAGTTCAGAACCGGCGGTTATGGTTCAAGGATATGATTGACCGGAACCGGACCGCCTAGTGCTGGTTTTGGGCGGTTTCAATTCTAATTCGGCCAATTCGATTCACGGTCTTGGTTAAATGATTTAAATGATTTTTTAAAATATAAATTAATAAAAAAATGTTGTCAGAGGTTTTAGTTCTGGTTCTTTTTTCGGTTCATATTATAAAATATAAATATAGAATTTGTACACTTAATTGCTGGCAAAAAAAATTGTATACTTAATTTTAAATAAAAAACAAGTGAAATTAACGAAATATAAATAAATTACAAAAAATTACAAAAGAGGGTGAGGTGGTTGAAATAATGGTTCTTTTCGTTTTATCCGATGGTTAATCGATCGGTTCGAACCGATAATTTAATTCGGCAGTTAACCGATGTTTTAATTGCTGAACCGAAATCAGATTGATTATTGGCGGTATTCGGGTTTAGCCATGCCTAATTATTTAGGGAAAACAATATATTTATACTAAAAATTAATGTTATTTTTTTAAAAATAACGTATAAATTTGCAAATATTGAGAATGTTACCTTATGTTTATCATATATAAAAAATGTCATTTTTTTTATAAACCTGCGATATAATGTTGTTTTCAAGATAAATTGATTTTTTAGTGAGAAATTGAATTTTTTTCAAAAAAATCATTTTTAATCCAGATTGTATTTTTTGGTTCACAATGGTTCACAATAAAGTACACGGTTCATATTTTTGAAAAAAATGTATATGATTTTTATTTAATTATTTTGTTAAAAAAGTCAATTTTATCAATTTTTTTATCACAATATTTCACATGTTTTTTTAGTTTACACAATACATATTTTAAAAGGTTCACAATGGTTCATATAATTCTTATTTTTTAAAAAAAAAAAGTCTAAATAAAATCTTTTAAATATTTTTTAAGAAATTTTAAACGAATTTTATCCTCAAAAAATATTTTTTTAGGGTCAATTTTGACTTTCACAATGATTCACAAAATGGTGTACATTATATTGTACATTATTGTGAACTATTTTAAATGGTTCACAACGGTTCACAAATAGAACGCACAACTCATATTTTTAAATTATGAATAAATTTTTTATTTTTTTGACGTTCACAATGGTTCAAAAAATATTTTACTTTCTAAAATTTGAAGCTCATAATAGAGTACAAATTTTTGGCAATAATTCACACAATCCAAAAAATTTTAAAAAGTCTAAATGTTTTTTATGAAATATTTAACAAATTTTTCTTTGAAAATATTTTTTAAGTGTATTTAAAGTTCACAATAGTTTACAATGGTGTAAATAATATATTGTAAACCAAAAAATAATAATTGTTCACAAAATCTAATAAAAAATATGAAAAAAAGGAAATATGGTAGCCAATGGCATTCTGGTAAATTTAAAAAAAAAATAAAAGAAGCTGAAACCCTAGGGTTCCACCCACGTCGTCGCCCCTTTCAAATAACTCCAGCATCGCCGCCGTCGTCCGCTCTCATTCCTCCATCCGTAGTCCATTCGCTTCGCGTTGCCTCCTCCTCACGGAGGAGACGAATGACCTTTGTTGCCCATAAAGGAAACCTTAGCCCAACAAAAACTTTTTGTCGCAGCCATACACCAACAACACCACCTCTCTCCAGCTGGGAAGCATCCTCCTCATCGCTCGTCAATCGCGTCTTCGACGATCGATGATGAGTGATGAGAATAGGGATCGATGAAGAGGCAGTGAGGACGACAATCGACAAAGGAGAGAACGCGATCGATGGAGAGGAGCGGAAGAGGAGAGAATGCGAAGAGAAATCGACGGAGAGGAGTGGTAGAGGACAAAGAAAGGTTGTAGGGTGGGCAGCGGTAGAAGAGAGAGGAGAGTGGGGCAACAAGGGTTTGGTGAGAGAGAGAAAATTGAAGAGAAAAAAATTAAAAAATAAAATGAAAAATTAAAATACATATAAATATTAATTTGATAATTTTTAAACTTAATTTTAAAGATTGGATATATTTAAAAAGAAAACGTATAAAGTGTCACTTTTGTAGGACTGAAATATGGATGGCCGTTTTTGAAAACTGTGACCCAAAAATAAATTAGCACAATTATTTATACGGGTTCCGTTATTTGATAAATGGTGAGAAAAACAATTTTGGCACAATTTTAATCAGTTCTAGTTCTCATGCTCAGTGCAGCCTCCAATCTCTTCAAACCCATTCTTAAACTTTTCAATTTCACTCCAATACCTACCTAAACAACAAATTGAAAGCGACAAGGCATCGCCAGCTCCAATGCCGCCTCCTCCAAAACCGAAAATAGTGGCTGAATGCGCAAAGTCCGGCCGATCGTCTTGCAAAACTTGCTGTACCAAGATACCCGATAAAGCTCTTCGGCTAGGTCTTATCGGTAAAGAGTCACGTGGGTTTGATTCCACTAAATGGTACCATCTGCGCTGCTTCCCCCACGCGATTGAGTCTACAGATACTATCGGGGGCTTCGCTTCGCTCCTGGTTAGGGCTTTCGGGATTTTTAATTTAACTTTAATTTCAATTTTTTCTTGTTGTTTGTATGTGCGATTGAGATTGTTTTCTTTGTGCTGATAGGAGTCTGATCAGGAAGCTTTGAAGAAATTGGTGGTGCACTTGAGAGTTCAGTGCAGAATGTGAGAAGGAAATTTTGGTTTTATTTCAGATTTTCATTTTATAGTGTAAAGAAAAAGAGGAGGTTTTGATGTCTGCATCTTGAAAGGTCATGATTTGCTGTAACATAACCATTTTTGTTGTGTCAGAGGAAGCGAGAATTTGAAAATGAAGAAGTCGGATTAGGGGAAGGGAGCTCGAAGAGAAGTAAGGTATTGATTTCTTTTCTATGCTTCATTTGTGTTCTTTGGTGCATATAAAGGTAGTGATGCTTTTGTGATTATATCCTCCATTCTTTTTTTTCTATATTTGGGATAAGAATTTGTCTTGATGCTTTGTATGGTTTACTTGTTTTCCGGACTAGTAATTCTATTGCATAATATAGTCTCTCAATACAAACACTAAAATATAGTACTTATAATAAAAGTTTCTTCAATCATCTAATCTATTTTAACATTAAATAAAATATTTTAAATATAATTTTTATATATTTTTATTATTATTTAATAACTTATACATATATTTAATTATTCTATTCATTTTTTCGAGCAAAAATATATTTTAATATTTTTAATAATATATAAATATTAAAAATAAATATTTTTATAATATAATAATTAAAATAAAATAAATCTGGATAAAAATATATAAATTTGCATAATAAGATATAAATATTGAATTTATATACATATGAACATTTTAATTAACATTTTGAACTCATTTGCAGTTAGATCGAGAAAAAATGTTTCTCATGCAAGATTTCAACTGCAAAGATGGTTTCAAGTTTGACTATTTTTGGAATACAATCAGACATTTTGAAAAGTTTAAAGATGATGTGAATCCACCACAAACACAAGTTTCTCACAAGTATGGCGTGAACTATCTCTCATTAGAGTCAAAAAATCACGGCTGATTCCCAATCAGTGAAATCTCCTTGTTTGTCCTCCTTTTAAATTGATCTAGATAATGATATTAGTGACTCTTCTTCTCAACAACCTTGTGGGGTGAAAAAATCGAATACAAGGAAAAAAAATTGATGACAATGTTACATCAGTTATTCATAAACTACTAGAAAACACCCAAAGACTTGTGAAAATGTTCGATCGATTAAACACATAAAGATTGGCACTCAAGAAATAAAATTTGGCTTTAAAAGAAAGAAAATGAGAAGCAAAAGAAAGAAAACAAGAACAGGTTTTGATGCAGGATTTTTCCACTATCAGTGAACCGAATATTCGTTCTTATAAGGAAGCTCGAAAGGCCGAAATTTTGCAAAAAATATGACAATTTCAACAACCTTCACCTTCTACATCGAATCCATTTAGCGACGATTTCAATAATATTGATGGAGATAGAACTAATTTATTTGATTATTAAATTTTAATTGGGACATTAATTTGTCTTTTTGTATTATTTTTTTTATATTTTAATTGTAAGTTTAATTTTATTATGGAAGAATATTTTTATTTATGTTAAATTACATTCATATGAATATGTTTATGTTTTAAATTTGTAGAACATGCAGTTTGTAAAATTTTAATTTTTTTCATATTTTATTATATTTTATTATATTTTTACAAAAAATTAAATCAGTAATAAAATTTAATTTTTAAATACATTGATTGATTAAATATACAAATATACCATAAACTAAAATTTAAAAAACAAGTGAAATGAAATAAAAGAAGATGAAAAAAAAATATAGCGTTGTTGTGACGCTATATTTGACGTGACACTGTAACAATGCTCGAAAATAGTATTGCAAATGGCGCTGGATTAGACTTCATACTCGGCCCCAATTCTCACTTTTTCCACCAAATTGGCGCTGGTTGGAGACGCCTAATTTCCCTAAATAGCTTTTTTCTTTTCTGTTTGTCTTGACCACTTTGTTGTGGGACAAAAGAACCCCAAGTGTTGATGCGGAGGTTGATGCAACACATTCTCAGCAGCAACCAACGACTCAGCCTACTGCAGATGTTTTGACGCAAGTTTTGGCTGGTTTCCAATAGATTCAACAGACTTTGGATCGCCTTGCTCGTGGAGTTCCAATTAAGCAGACAATAAATCCTCCAATTCCAGCACAAGATCAACAACAGGTTCCACCATCAGTTGAGCATCATGCAGAGGTGGGGACTGTCGTAGCATAAACACCACAAATAGACAACATATTTCCTATACTGACCAACTTGATGGATTTGGAGCCCCCTTCCTTCCAAGGAAAGATTGAAGATGACCCCTATGAGTTCATTCAAGCTTTGGAGAAGCATTTTGATGTCTTACACTACAGAGATGCTGAAATGATGAAGCTTGTTGCCTTCATGCTCGAGGGACCTGCTAGAACTTGGTGGCAAGGGTATTACAGCGATAAAGAGTGCAGCTGGGAAGAGTTTTGTCACGACCCATTCTCGGGATCGTGACCGGCGTACGAGGCGAATCGTCTGTGGAAGCCCGGCCCATCTCGCACAAACCTCATAGTACAGAAATCCTACCCAAATATCATATTTAAAGAAATATGAATAACAAATAAAAATATAAACTTTGTTTATTAAAAACAAATCATACATAGTATTAAGTGCGGAATTTAATTTCAAATTAAATCATTTGAAGTATTAAAAACCTAAACAAGACCCACAGGAATCCGGTGTGTGGAGCATCTAACAAATCAGACAAGTGGGCCCGGTCAAAAGAGCATTGACCGCAACATCAAAATCCCTCACTGAGCATCAAAAGCCAACGAACAAATTTCTCAGAGTCACCTGCAAGATGATAATGAACAGGAGACAAACAAACAAAGAAAAAGGGTCAAACCCTATGAGTGAGGGACAATACTTCAGATTGCCTCATACGTGCATCACAAAGACCGGTTTGAAAACCATTTGAAAACTAACACATGCGGTATACGACAGGTATACATACGTATACACTATATACATAGTATGGTTTCCACGAAAACCATTTCGAAATCGTTTGCAACCAAAGCAAACAGCATGCA
>CAODLS010570814.1:0-13317 GCA_948243855.1 Flueggea neowawraea | reverse complement strand
AGAACCGAACACCTACATTGGCTCTAATCAGCCTTCTGAACATCAATGCAACCTTGAGTTCAACAAATGAACTCAAAATCCTCAAAAATATCTATGTAGAGATTCAGATCTCTATGACCCATAAGGAGAAATCATCAATTTCTCTAAACCAAACTCAAATCTAAGTAGTTCTAACTCTAATTCAATAAGATGTATCAAAAACTACACCAGATCTGCTAAGAAATCTAGCAAAACCCGAAACCCTAGTTTCAGAGAAACCTTTGGTTTAAACACCAAATCCCATGAAACCAAAGCTTAAGCCACAAGCTCTAGGCTTCAAACAACCATAATCTAACACCTATTAACTCCTATTCCAACAAAAAAAAAAAGATCTGACCCAAATTTAAAGTTTGGTCAGAGCCTTAGAATGCTCAAATGCAAAACAAAATAAGGAAATCGGGAGATTAATGGATGTTTCTTACCTCAAAAATTATTGTAGAAGCAAAGAGAAGCAAGTGAGATCGGAGAGCAATAAATGACAGAGTTCTCTGGTGGTTTAGATGAGTTATGACCGAAGAAAGGGTAAGTGGAGGGTATTTATAGACTCACGGGCTGAAGCGTCGCATTTCACGTAAAACTGCCCAGTTGGAACATATCTACGTGTACAATAGGGGTTCTGCGTACGTAGAACAGTGCTCTATGTGGGTAGCATCCCACAGAACGTGCGTAGATGGCAGATCTGGAATCCCCTCGCTCCCAGATCCACAATCTAAGTGCGTTCCACCCCCTACTGTTTACGTAGAAGACATCAACGTGCCCAGAAGCTTTGCAACACACACAGACTATCCTAAGCACATTTATGATCAAACTCAAGCCTCGTTTACGTGCGTAGTACCCAGTACTATGCACGTAGATGACCTCAAATGTGCATTACAGACTCAACTCAACATCCAAACACTCTCCAAACTCCAACTCTTATTGGAATACTACTAGATTCCAGTTAGAACAGGCGGAATATTACATAATTTCCCCATCAAAAGAAATTTGTCCCCGAATTTTGAGACAAATCTAAATCGAAGCTAGGATCAACTCTAGCTCCCCAAGATAAACCCAAATCAAAATCTAGGCTATCAACCCCAAAACGTAGCAAGTGTATAACCAACACTCGGCTCGTGCACAAATATGCAAAATGATGATGCCCAAAATGTAATGAAATGCAAAAATATGCAAAACATAAACAAAACACACTGACCTAGGAATCAGCTGCATCGAACAGGTGAGGATATCTATGGCACATCTCGTCCTTGGCCTCCTAAATAGAATGATGCCGCCAAATCACTTTCACAGAAGCGATCTCTTTGTTCCAGAGTCTCTTGACCTGACAGTCAACGATCCTCATAGGAATCTCATCATAAGACAAGTCAGGTCGAACCTCAATAGATTGAGGTGTCAGAATATGATATGGATTAGAGACATACTTTCTTACAAGTGAAATATGGAACACTGGGTGAACTGTAGCAAACTCAGGCGGTAACGCCAACTCATAAGCCACGGCCTCGACTCGGTCGATAATCTCAAACGGACCAATATATCTTGGGCTCAACTTGGCCTTCTTTCCAAATCTCATGACACCCTTCATCGGTGACACCTTAAGAAATACATGGTCTTCAACCCCAAACTCCAAATGCTTACGCTTCGGGTCAACATAACTCTTTTGACGGCTATGAGCGGTTTGGATCCTCTGCTGGATCAACCTAACTTTCTTGGTAATCTCCAAAATAAGATCTAGCCCCAAGGGCTTCCTATCACAGGCATCAGACCAACATAAGGGAGATCTACACTTCCTCCCATACAAAGCCTCGTAAGGCACCATCTCGATACTCGAATGGTATGAGTTATTGTATGCAAACTTTATCAATGGCAAGTGAGAATCCTAACTCCCACTGAAATCCACAGTGCACGCTCTCAACATATCCTCCAAAGTCTGATTTGTACGCTCTGACTGACCATCGGTCTGTGGATGGAAAGCAGTGCTAAAATCCAATCGAGTACCTAACTCCTCCTGTAGTTTATGCTAGAATTGTGACGTAAACTGAGGTCCTCCGTCAGAAACTATAGAGACTAGCATGCCATGTAAACATACAATCCTCTCGATGTACAACTTCGCTAGTCGTGTCGCTTCGTAAGTCATCTTGACAAGCAGGGAATGTACCGTTTTCATCAATCAGTCCACGATCACCTAAATGGAGTCATAACCAGAAGATGTCATCGGCAATCCAACCACAAAATCCATCGTGATACGATCCCATTTCCACTCCGGAAGGGGTAACTGCTGCATCAATCTAGAAGGATGTTGGCGCTCAAATTTTACCTGTTAACAGGTCAAAAATCGACTAACAAACTCAGTTATGTCTTTTTTCATCCCTGGCCACCAATAGGACTCTTAGAGATGTCGATACATCTTAATGTACCCCGGGTGTATAAAATAGGTAGAGTTGTGACTCTCAGTCATAATCTCCTCATATAACCCACCTGAAGATGGTACACATAGTCTCAAGCCAAACCACGAAACTACTGAATCATCAATACTGAACCCATGTACATCAGATGATCTAACCTTTTCGATCAAGCTCTGTATCTCAGAATCCTCCTTCTGAGACACTCGGATCCTATCCAACAATACAGGCCTCACCTCAATATGACAAAGCAAATCCCCAGATTCATTGAAATGCAACTTGACTTTTTCCTCCATCAATCTCTACCACTCTGACACTACTGGTCGTCTCTCAACGGCAATGTGAGCCAAACTCCCCATCGACTTCCTACTCAAAGCATCGTCTACGATGTTTGTCTTGCCTAGATGATATGACATGGTGCAATCATAATCTTTCAGTAACTTAAGCCAATGTCTTTGCCTCAAGTTCAGGTTTCTCTGCCCGAAAATATACTTGAGACTCTTATGATCTGTGAATATCTCAAAAGTCTCTCTATACATGTAATGCCTCCAGATCTTGATTGCGAACACAACTACTACTAACTCTAGATCATGTGTCGGGTAATTTTGCTCATGCTTCTTAAGCTGTCTCAATGCATAGTAAATCACATTGCCATGCTGCAGCAGCACATAACCCAATCCAACTCTTTAGGCATCACAGTACACTATGAATCCTTTTGAACCCGATGGCAAAGCCAACACTGGCGCGCTCGTCAAACTCCTCTTCAGCTTTTGAAAGATGTCCTCACACCTATCTGACCAAACAAACTTGACTCCCTTTTGCGTCCACCGTGTCATATGAGCTGTGATCCTAGAAAAATCCTAGAAATCGCTTACAACCAAAGCAAACAACAGACAAGCAAACATATCAAAACTTGTTTTCAGAGTATGCAGAAAAATTTACATATTATGCAGAAATCTTACGTTTTATGCAGAAACCTTCGTTTTAGCAAAAACGTGTCATGTAAAACCAGTTTCCAAATGAACAGAGCTGATACTCACTGATCATATTCCCATATTATACTAAAATTGCATTGACTAGATCAGTTCAAAATAAAATAACAACCTTAGGAGTCCAAATGGTACTTGACTCAAAAAGATTAACAACCGATAGCCTTAGGGGCTCAACATAGTGCTCCGTCCATCCTAAGGGTCACTAAGCTGTATCAGACGAAACTGATCTAAGTACATCCACGAGCGTTGCAGTCCACGAGCTCCAGCAAGATATACTTCATCAAACTACTAAAAAATATACTACGGGAAGATGAGCAACAACACAAGCTCACTAAATATATCTGACATGGGACCAAAGTCAAATCATATGTGGACTCTGCCACTAGAAATGTCTCATACGTGGACTCTGCCACGAGACCAAACTTACACATGTGTTAGCTAGACGCACGGGTCACCACCTACCCTGATGACTGAGTGTTGCCACCTACCCTGGTAACTGAGTCTTCATTATGGTATATCAAATGTTACGCTAAACCCCGTAACATAAGTGTCCCGAGTCATAATATTTAATTAAATTTTATGCCAAAAATTTAAATGCAGAATTTAAA
This sequence comes from Flueggea neowawraea, assembly GCA_948243855.1. NCBI lineage: Eukaryota > Viridiplantae > Streptophyta > Magnoliopsida > Malpighiales > Phyllanthaceae > Flueggea > Flueggea neowawraea. The sequence continues at coordinate 9,282 of CAODLS010570814.1, read as the reverse complement.
CAGGTATAGTGGAAGCACCACAAACAGATCATGCAAAAACTGATTTGCAGAAACCAAAGAACAGATTTTAATTTTTAACTCCTCAATGCTCTTCAGAAATTCTATTGACACCGATAAAAATTTAACACTCCATAATAGACTTGTTGCCGGCGGTTTCGATTTTTGGAATGAGGGAACCAGAATCAAACCGTGGTTACGATTTGATTCGGTTCGGGTTCAGTTCGATTATGGTTCTGGTTTTGACCGGTTTTGATCAGCTTTGACCAGTTCAACAGCCGGTTTAACCGTCGGTTCAGTTTTCTTTTTTTTTTGGAAATTTTGTTTTTAACCCTCTATTTTATCCCGTCAATTATTTTTCCGGTTTGTAAATTTTATTATATTGAATAATTAACTATAGTACTAATAATACATTGTATTCCATTTTTTTAATAATTTCCAAATAAATTAACTATTCTACTAGTAATTACATCACATAATTTTTAACAAAATAAAATAACACTTGAAATTTTCTTAAAATGAGTTTTAAAATTATCGAAACTAGAAACTCTTACCTTCCGCTCCTCCCTCATCTCATTGGGTAGGAATTTGCTGAGTTTAACTCTCTTGAGTTTCAATAATTTCAATTTAAAACTTTCAAAATTTATATTTCCACTAAAATTTTCCATTGATGCAAATATTAATTAAATGTAATGAAATAAAAAATAAAAAATTAAACTATAGTAAAAAATTGGAAGGAATTTGAAAAAATGTAATTGTAAAATAAATATAGAAAACGTAATTACAATAATAAAATATATAAATAGTTAATAAAAATAATTTAGAGCAAAATAAATTTTGAAAGAGTGAGAATGTAGAAGAGATTGAGATTGAGAGAGAATGAATGATGTAAAATTGGTAGGATGAGGTATTTATAGAGTTGAAAAAAGAAAAAAGACAAAAAAAAAGGAAATGGCGGTTGAACCGCCGGTTCCACGGTTTTTGGAGAGGTCGAATCGGAACCTGAACCGCAACTCTCCGACTTTGGTTGGCCGATTTCGGTTCCGGGTCGGTTCCGATTTTGATCGGTCCGGTTTCGGTTCGGTTCTCCGGCTTGAAAAAAAAAACATGTCTACTCCATAAATCATTAATTAATTTAATGATATTTCAAACTAAAATTAATCCGTCAAAAATAATTAATTCAAAAAAAATTTCAATGAAAAATTACAGAAATAATGGTCGAAAAAATCAAATGATTATACATATATTATATATAATGTATCAATTTCTCATATAATATTATAAATATATATAATATACCTAAATAAATTAAATATATTTATTATATATTAAAAAATTACGGGCTTAAGCAGAATTACTGGACCATGCCAGAATCCTTTAGATCCGCCCCTGGTGAGAATTTGGATAAATATAGATTCAAGTCTTACTCAACAAATTATATAGAAGCGTTGTCAAAAGAAAAAACTATAAACGTCGTCAAAAAAAAAGCTATAAAGAAGACATTTTTTATTATTTGATGAAACACCTATGATACGGTTCAGGCGTTCAGCCACGGTTGAACCAGTGGAGTCTGATTTAGAGAACAAGGACAGGAAGCAACCAGCAAAGTCCGTAGTAGTGGCCTCACTCATATTATTGAAATTGAAAAGTAGCTGTTAAAAGCACTGGAAGAGCCCAAAATTCAACACCACAATAGCTACTCGCTTGCTTTATCAACTTTTTATTATCTCTCTCTCTCTCTCTCTCTCTCTGTCAAACTTCTCTCTGACTTTGCTCCATCATCTCCATGTCTCCAACATCTGCTTTCCCATAATTGTCTGCATCTCTCTCTGTCCTTATCTACACTTATTCTCTTTTTATCTATTTTCACACACTCAAGTCCCTTAAAGTGGTAAAAAAACTATAATACCCACCACTTGCTTTGTGTCTCTCCTTTCCCTTTGCTACTCTATACTCTCTCTCGCTCTCTCTCTTGCTCTTCGCAAAAGAAATGTTCTTCTAAACACTTGTAAATTTCAAGATACCATGTAAGTAACCTTTTAAACTCTTCACAGCTTTTGGCTTCGATTTTTTTGGTTTTATTTTTGCTGCTGTTTCTCTTTATCTTGGCTTTCTTGAAGCCTGTTTTTTGTTCTTTCTGTTGTTTGGTTCTACTTCTTTTTCTTTTGTTATGTAGTGCTAATGTTAGTTCTTGTACATGAAACTTCTGTTCAATTAGTTACATGCTTGTCATAATATTTCTTGGTTGCTGTTGGTTTTTATTACTTTTTAATTGGTTGTGTGGATTTCTTGATATCCATGTTCTCTCTGTTCTGTTGTGTTGTTTTTTTCTTTCTGGTATAAGAAACTGTTACTCTGTGTTTCTGCTGCTTAAATGAGTGAAAGCTTAATAATTCAGATTGAACATGGTCGCCATATAATTAGAATTGATTTCCTGTTTCTTGATTAAGACCTTTTAGTTCCCCATTTGTTGGAATCATTACAATTAATTTTCTTGAGAATTTGACATTACCTGCATCTGAAGAATGGCTATTCCTCTTTGGAATGCTGCAAATGGATGTTAGATATATATCGTCATTGCTGACCCGAAATGGAGGATTAATTTAGGATGATTATTTGGTGAATATGCCAAATCTATAGTTTTTCATTATACAATCTATTTCTGCAATTTATTTCTGTAATATACCACAAACAAACACACTTCAGTTTCTGGCATGGATTCTGAGAGTGGAAGTATGTTGTTTATGTAGGTAAGATGACGATACAAGCAAATTAAAATGGTTGATTCTGTTGCAAAAAAATGCATTTCAAATTCTGAATCGGAGTAATGCATGTTGGTAAATTGTAGTTTGTGAGTATGATAGGTTGAAGATCTAATATTCTAGCATATGAATAGTTTCGCATTTGAGATCAAGTTGGGATATCTATTGTCTATTGGACAGTTGCTGATTATCAGATTGTTTTCATTGTCCGTCTCTCTGTGTCATGTAGCAGAGTCGAGTATCGATTTGGAAAACAATGTAACTAATTGTTGTTACAGTATGAGACAGAATCTTAAATGCTCACAAAAATTTGTGACCAAGGCAATGAGGCATAAGTTTCTATTCTGTCGGGGGTATGGGAAAAAGAGAGTTTGATAATTGAACACAATGGACTTCTTTTGGCAAAAGTTCTTTAGATTATACTATATATTCTTCACCTGTTTTGAACTTGTCTTGTGAAAAAATCATAGCTGCAGATAGTTAGGCTTTTCGTTCTATATGAACTCTGAACTTTTGCTTTGATTTCAGTTATGAACTCTGAACTTTTGCTTTGATTTCAGTTATCCTTCTATGATTCATAGTTCTGCTGTGTAAACCAGTAGGTTTTCCATTTCTTGGATCCATAAAGTTAATTTTTGTTATTTTCGAGGTGTTTTTGAATTGCTTGTTTTGCTTGTTTTATTTGAAATTGTTGCTTTCATAGAAAATGCAAAAGTGTTAAGTCTGTTATCTATAAATAGAGCTGAAGTTGCTCCTCCTGGCAATTGTTTTGCAACAGAATCACATTCAGTTAGCACACGTTAAATTGCTCATTCTGCTGCAACACCCTTAAAGTCATTTTATTTGAACATAATGGTCTTATTGGGTTATTCAAGTGCTCACTTTTAATAAAATGGGAAAAGTTCAGGATTAATATTTTCTTTTTGGGAGCTTTGATTTGATGAAAAGCAAAAGACTATCGTGCATGTTATGATGTGTGTTGTTGAATAACATTTGTGCACATTTATAGGCATTGCGTCTTTAGATTGGTAACTGTTTTCCATCCCTTAGAGCATTCTTTCTGTTTCTTGTTCAATTCCTGCTTCAAGATATACTCTAATCTCTTTTTCATGCAGGTGAAATTCCAATCAGACAGGATCAATACTTTGCTTGTTTTCTCACATAGAGCTGAGATATACAGCTGAAATATTTCGCTGCTGCTTTACTCAATCATGATACAGGCAACCTGTGGACTGGAATCTGAAAATGAGTCAGAAATTAGTAGCCAAGTAGCTTCCAACGTATCTGCACAGGTGTCATCACCCGATCCCTCCAAGGACAGCTGCATCGCCCCTTCTTCTTCGCTTCCAGATCTCGATAAGTTTCCACAGGATTCATTTCCTATTTCCCTGGACTTATCTCTTCATTTCAACTCTAGTGATTCAGAGTTGAAAGGTGCAGGTGAAAATATCTGTGAAGTAGTTGCCCCTCCTTCAACTGGGGCTGCTCCTAGAGTGTTTTCTTGCAATTACTGCCACCGCAAGTTTTACAGCTCGCAGGCGCTTGGTGGTCACCAAAATGCTCATAAAAGGGAGCGGACAATGGCTAAGCGTGCAATGCGTATGGGTATATTTTCAGATAGGTATACAAGCTTGGCATCTCTTCCACTCCACGGTTCTACATTTCGATCACTTGGGATCAAAGCTCATGCCGCAATGCACCAAAATATGATACCATCGCAAAGGCCTCCTGACGCAAAAGGCGCAGCAAGATTCGGACAAGGCTATTATGGAATGCCAATGTTCTTGGAAGAAGAAGATGTGGGGTTCCATTGGCCAGGGAGTTTCAGGCAGGTGGATGGAGCCGTCGGTGGAAACAGGAATTTGGAGTTTACTCAAAGCCCTGACATGAACTTAGTAGCGAAGGAATCACCACCGAGGACAACAGACTCGTCCGTGCCTGATCTTACTTTGAAGCTCTGAATACTATAATTTCCTATCCGTAATTCATCTTCTCGCAGAACTGTCTTCACTTATTGTACAGTGAGATATTTGAATCACTCAAACTGCAAGCATCCTAAATTCTCCATTAGAACCTTGTGTTTTGTGCTTATGTATCAGGAAATTTTTGAAGTTGAAACCAATGGCCTAATTTGCAATAATAGTTGCATAAAATGTTTCACCCTGCACGTGCTTGGTTCGTTGCCACTCGTCTGTCTGATTACATTTATTGGAAGTCCTTGTGTTTAACTAGTAAGTTATGCGCACGTGTTGTGTGTGTGAGATTTTCATATTATAATTATGTATAATAAAACTAATGGTTTTGTAGCTCATATAAAATGATTTTGTTAAAAAATACATAATAAATTTGTAATTAAGAGTTTCTAAATATGGATAAAGTAAGTTTGAATATTGTAGGCAGATTTTTGGCTTTTTAAATTTATTGTAAGAATTAATTTTTTACTCTTGTAGTTTATCTTGATTCTAAAAATGTCTTTAATGCTTCTTTTCAATTTTTTTAAATTTTTACATCATTCAAAATATAAAGAAAGTCAAAAGTGAATCTACTCTTAGATCAATAAAATGTTATGTTTTCTCCAATATTTGAATTTATTAGATAGTTTCATCTTTGAAAATTTTTATACAGTAAGTTAGACTTTTGTTAGGTTTCTTTTGAAGATAAGAGAAATATATGATATTTTTTTTGCACCACTAAACTTAAATCACTAATATAATCAAAGACAATATAAAATATAAATCTCATCAATAATATGTTAAACACACATTCTGTTGCATCCTGAATTGAAGAGCTTGCTGTGACTGGAGGATTTGAAGAATTGGCCGAACTTGGAGCTTTCCGCTTGTTACTTGATTGATTCATCTAACATAAAAATAATAGGAGCAAAAATTGATAAGCACATATTGAAATACTCCCCCATTCAAAACAAACATCTAGAAAACCCCAATTTAAAACTGGACTGAAATACAAAGAACTTCCTACAATGAAATTCAACAAGAATGCCTCATCTGTCAACAAAAACTTACTATTTCAGGTGCCAACTGCCTAGCAAGTAGCAAGTGCTCAATGGTTAAGAACTTAACAGAAGACGACCCCTGATCTGTCAACAAAGAAAAACGCATCAATTTTGTGATGGGTTATAAAACACATACGAGAAAGAAAATAATCCAAGTTGTGAAGAACATAAAACTAACCTGAGAGCAACATAGAAGTGGTGGGTAAGAGCTGCGATGAAGTAAGAGCTACTGTGAAGTGATTTGTGACTTGTGAGACTGAGAGCTGGTAAGAGCGACAATGAAGGGTGAGAGCGGCGATGAAGGGTTGCTTGAGCTTGAGCTTGTGTGACCGAGTGAGAGTGTGAAGAGGAGTGAGCGACGTGATTGAGCGTTTGAGAATTGAGATAGGGTTTTTTTTTTTTTTCAATTTGTGAGGCAATACTACGTAGTTTTAATTGAAACTGCGTAGTATTGGTTCTATGATCTATACTTGAATATTTTTTAAATTAACAATAAGTTTAATATTTTTTTACATGATTAAAAACTTAAATATGTATAAAAGATATAATTTATAATAATAAATAATTTTTTTATTTTTATAAGTTGTATAATTATACTTTGCATATTATTTGAAAGATTTTTTTTGGATTAATTGAAAGATTTTTTTTTTGTTATAATTGAAAGATTTAAGTGGTTAATATTAAATTATTAAGAATACTTAAACTAATGTTCAATAAACAATAATATTTTTGTAGACTATTTAATGTCACCTATGAACAACTTTGTGGTTATTATGAACACCTCTGTACACCTATGAACAACTTTGTACACATAAACAACTTTGAACACATATAAACTCCTATGTTGATACTATGATTTAATTGAACTTTGACAAGCTTTTCGAAATAGTTAGCTCAAACCTGAATGTCATATTTGCTTGAAGTTTTGAACTACTCTACTCAAATTATATGTTCAATACTTTAAGTACAATTTCCTCGATGAGAGAGAGAAGCTTTATTTTCCATTTAATGTACCTATGAACACATATGTATACCTTTTAACACATTTAAACACCTATGTACACAATGCACACTATGTACACATATGAACACCTTTTAATACCTATGTACATCTTTGAACATATGTGTACACCTATGAACATCTTTCTATGCTTATGAACACCTTTAAACGCCTATGCATACCTTTTAACACATACGCACACTTATGAACACTTTTGAACGTCTATGTACACCTTTTAACACATATGTACACTTATGAACAATTATGAACACATTTGAATACCTACATACACCTTTTTCAAAATGTCGATACTATGTTTTAATTGAACTTTCACAAGTTTTCCGACATACCTCACATCACACAAAAAGGCGACAGAGATCATTGTGCTCATTTTCTATAGGTACAACACATGAATATGCCATTCGGATTGTCTACGACTCTACACAACTTCAACTTATTGACTTCTTTTCCAATGCCTCACAAGATGACTAAATTTGTGCTCTTTTTGTTTGGATAAGAATATTTTTTTTCGGTGTCATGAATTGCCTACTTGCTTGTGGAAATATTTTTTTTTAACATGTGAGAATAATACTTCATTTTAATTGTCGTATTATTCAGTGTTGTACAAAGTTGTTACATGCAGGTGCATGCATTTGAACATACTTTACAAAATGGGTGACATTTCAATCGAAAATGGGTGACATTTAAAACCACCAGTCACCTTACAAAAATTACATACAAGTTAACCTTTAGACTTTACAAAATTTAAGAGATCATCCTCTGCAGTAAGAATCGCAGTAATTCCATCTAAATCTCCAATTCAAGCAAAGGTACAAAAACATTTGTAATGGAGAAAATTAAAAAAATAATTTTAAAATATATGAGAAAAAAAGTTAATTTTTGAATATAATTACTTAATTTGAACTTCTACAAGGTTAATTATTAACTCCCAATTACTTAATTTTGTGCATAGTTAATTTATGTACAGTTACTTAATATCAACCTCTTTTTCTTAATTTTAGAAGTAATTATAAATAAATATTAAAAAATAACAGAGTTGTAGACGACATTTTCGGTGCCTATAAAAGTGCATCTTTATGCATTACAACATTGATAATTCCCCCCCTCCACAAGCAGGTACTTCTCTCAAAATGTCAACAATGACAACTAAAATCAGCCATTGATTTCTAATTCAAATGTCAACAGCCCAAAATTCGGGACTTCGGTGTCGGGAATCACTTTTCCTGTAATGAGATCCTGTAGAATGCAAAAGCGACAACCTGTTTAATATTGTCACTCAAATTGTGAATTGTATATACAAGACTTACATTTTGTCGTCACCAAGCAAAGAAACTCTTACACACAAGCATGCTCAAGTATGCAAGAAATGAAACTGCTTCCATCTCCATGGAACGGCCTTGTAGTTTGCTGCAAACCAGTGGAATAGGCTATATTTATCAAATAGAACAGTAGACCAGAAAAAAAAAAAGTAAATGCAAAACTTTTGGAAGTTCATGTTGGTGAGAATCACTATTTGGTTATGCTTTATTTACCAAAAAGAACCCAAACTTTATTTACAGAATTGTGATCAATAGGAGAAATTCATTCTTATCAAGAAGATTACGGTAAACAGGACCAACCAATAGTTTCCCTTCTTTCGCTTCCTTACCCTCCTCCACCTGAGCTGCAAAGACCTTCATTTTTACTTGCTATCTCTAAAACCTACACTCGCCAGAGATGATAAATTATGGACATTCATTTTATATAAACCTCAGAAGTCCACCAAACAAAAAGTATCTTTATCTTCAGAGCATTAAATGATATGAATTGGCAGTCAAAACAAACCCAACAAGAAAAGAAACATGATGGACCAATATAATAAAATTAATTTGATTCTAAGACACGCAACCAACACATGTACGAACAAACACAAAGCCAACGTGATAAATACAAGAAAAAAAAAACTACTAGCAAAGCAATTGAGCAAACAGAAATTTTGATAACAAATATTAGGGAAAAAGTCAAATAAAATATTAAGGAGAATTTGAGATTGGAATAAATATAAATAAATATAGAATGCATCTTGAATTTAAGGAATCAAGTCCTTGATTTTTTATTGGAGTAAATATAAATAAATATAAAAAAACCAGGTTCTGTTCTCCATTTTCGACGATGATAGCGTGAGATCAAGGCTTTTAAACCACTGAACCATACCTCAAAATTCATCTTTGTCCTTGCAAATCTGGTAAATAAAAACCAGATCATCAGATTGTAATGATTTTCGGATTTCAGAAGATATCAAAAAACCAAATGTACGACGAAGGCATGATATAACAATTGCAGACAACTAACAAAGAAACTCATGTACACAAATATTATGTCACAAATGGAAAATGTACAAAAGGAAAAACTAATCAAAATATGGAAACAGGATGAGAGACAACTACCTTATTGCTTCAAGAAAACAAAAACATAACCTCATAACCAAAAAACCCCAGTATACATAATAA
>CAODLS010570802.1:0-11650 GCA_948243855.1 Flueggea neowawraea | reverse complement strand
GTCATGGGATATAGAGATATCAATCAGAGGCATAAATACATGTTAAGGAACATTATATTGGATCGATCCATTTATGAGAATACTACATGGTTATATTTCATAAGTAGTTCTCATGCAATGCTTATACTGGAAATCTTTAGACCTAAAATCGCTATGGATTCTAGGTGAGGATTAGTATACTTTGACCATTTGCCTAACGCCTTCCGTAACTGGGGGCAAGTATGGACTTGATTGGGTATGCTAAGAATCATGCTAGAAACATGAGTGAAGTGAATGGATTACCACTCTCTCATAAGAGAGAGAAGATATCACCTACCAATTAATAAATGACACTGAGTAGTGCATGGCCATGCCCAAATGAAATGATAAAAAGGAATTATCATTTATTTGATTAAGTCAATTTCATTTAGAGATCAAGAAATGGTTTAGCAACAAATGAGGGTGACATGTTCCATGCCTTATGCTAATGATGATATCAAAAAGGTAAAGGATTGTATAAGATTGCAATTAGGTTTGTTGGCTCCAATCGACATTCATTCAATTTGGGTAGTCACTACATCTTGCTAGATGCCCCTAGTGATTTATGAGTATTAATGTATATTAAACTGATTGCCAACATTGAATGAACCTACGGGATTGCACACGAAAAATCTGGAACGAGTTTTATGTCTCTTCTTACAACTAGGTCGAATGTTAACTTAAGGTGCATAGGTGAATTTCAGCTATGGGTAGTATGGGTCAATTATATGTTAATTTAGCCCATGACATGTTTAATTAATTAATCATGGATTAATTGGTTAAATAAAGGTCCAAATAGTATAAGGAAATTAAGTTCAATGGTCATATCCTAAAAGTTAGGAGCCTTCCCTTTAAAGTAGGAATTGGACTTCCTAACCCAAAAGGAGAAGTGTGGCCGCCATGACATGATTTATTAGGGTTTTTGAAGACATCCTAATCCTAATGGGATCACCCTAATACTATATTAACACCTAAGGTGTGGTGCTACACCTAACCCTAATTGAGTTTGTGTTTCAGAACACATCCTAACCTAGCATTGTCGAACCTATATTCACCATTAGAGAGTGTTTACTTTATTGCTAGCACATCCCAACTCGTACTAGTATAGATCTAGTGTGTGTGAAGTACATATCTTAGTCTTTAGGCTAAGATTCTTACAAAAACATGGAGCAAATCTAAAGGAGTAAGGGTTCATACTTGGTAAAGGTGAACTAGGGCCCTTGGTGAACATTCAAATCAAATTCGGCATTCATCTTGGTGGTAAAGATATGTTCTTTATTTAATCTATCAATCTTGGTTTGTTATTGGAGTGTTTAGATGAAAATTTTTTGTTATTCCGACTATGTGTTTCATGCTAAAACTCTTACAGGAGAGTGAAAACTGAAAAAAAGAAGAGAGGTATTGGGTTTGGATGTCAGCCCTCTCTGTCACAAATTAGGCTGAATTGACCAGGGCAAAACAACGTCATTTTTCCTTGGTCAGTTTTTTTTTCAGAAGTGTGGGGTGAAACGACGTCGTTTTGCCCCACACTTAATTTTTTTTTACTTTTGTTTCGCCCTAGGTTAAAATTAAAAAAATAGGGCAGGACAGGGAAGCCTCGTTTATGGATGAACCTTGTCCCTGAATAACTCCATCCCTGCACAGAAGAGTTACAGGACATGTTTATATTAGGTAGAATGTGCATATTGCATTATTGATAGATGTGTTTTCCCTCACATGGCTGTTTGTTTTGATAAGTAGAATGATGAGTTGACAACTGAAAAAACCAGTACTGGTGTACTAGACAAAAGTTCTTTCCAAAATAACCCCACAGTAAATTCCTCCTAGAGAAATTCAAACTGGGAAACTCATTTGCTTCTGGAAAACGGGAATGCGAGAGCATGTCCAACATTAATCAAAATTTTGTATCTTTTGTATCTTTCTTTTATCTAATTTCCCCCTACAGCCTCAAGTTGGACGTGCTCTTATGTATCTTATGTTTCTTTCTTTTAACAAATTTGTGTCGGATTTGAAATTTGTTTTTTAATATTTTATTTCTTCAACATGGATATAATTTGCTCTAAAAAAACATGGATATAATTTTTGTGGAGCTACTAGAAAAGATATTTTCGTGTACCTATTTTTTTCGGTTGACTACTGGGTCAAGTGCTTGATTTTAATGGTCAAATAATTGGTATTGAATATGGATTCTGATTTTCGGTTGTGTTTGTCTTGAGCAGTAGATTTTACTATTAAGTTTAATCATTTGTTTAATTTTTTTAATTAATATGTCCAGTTATTTATTATCAAAATGAATTAAAAAGTTTTTAAAACTAAATTAGCATTTCTACTTTCAATAAAATAAGAGCAATTAATTAATTGACATTTTGTTGGGTGTTAATCCAATATATAAAACCTATTCAAAAAAATAATTGAGTACAGTGGTGAATATAGTCGATTTGCAGAGACCCGTAAAAAAAATTTACTCGCAGAAAATGAAAATAAACTTAAGTTGAATGAAATATACATAAAACCCAAATGTAAAAATAAAAACAAAACGGGTTAGAGGCAATCATGCAACCCCAACAACAAGAGCCTGTAAAAGCTCGAATGGAAAGTCCAGAAGGTTGCCACGAACCCTCGAGATTGAAGAAGATCTTGAGATAGGGGAAGAAATACAGGATGTAAACGCTTTTGATGAGGCTGGACCCGAACATAGACAAGTACTAGGTGGAATGGAAGAAAGGTTACTATATGCTCTTGACTGGAATAGTGAGAGGAGTTAAGGTTTAAGTAGTTGATTTTTATGGGAAATTTTATGGCAAGTATTATTTGGATTGGGAAGCTAGCTTGAATATTTATTTTGAATGGAAACCTGTGGTTGAAAATCGAAAAGTTTTATTGGTAAAGCTTAAACTGAAGAACATTGCACTTCAATGATGAAACAGAGTTGAAGAACAACGTGCGCGATAGGTCAAGGAAAAAAATCAGCACTTGGGTGCACATAAAAACCAAGCTCAGGAAACAATTTTCACCGATTGATTATGCCATAGAATTGTATGAAAAATTCCATTCTTTAAACTAGAAATATATGTCAGCTATACTTTAGAGTTTAATAACTTGACAATCTAATCTGTTTTTTTTTAAAAAAAAAAACCAATGAGGAGATTACAACTCGTCAACTTGATGGCTTGAATCAATGGGTAGACATGAGATACAGGTTTTTTGTCTATACAGAACTGAAGATACTCATCAGTTTGTTTAATGGCAGTAGAGGAATTGAGTTTGTCACCATGGTGCTAGGAAATCTTTATTTTGCTGGTGTGGGAGTCAAAGCACTCAGCAATATCCCAAAGGAGCTGCTGGACCAGTAAGACAAATGAAGGCAATGACAAGAGTGATAAAGGCAATAGTACAACGCCTTATGGTGGACAAACAAATTCTGGTCAAAAACTTAAGTTTGTTGTTTTGCCTGAGGGGAGAAAGCACACCCTTTGTGATGTAATGCCTATGGATGTTGTTCACATTCTTGTTGGAAGGGCATGGTTGTTTGATGGTAACATGGATCATGAGACAAAGCTTAACACCTATTTCTTCTATAAGAACAATAAGAGGTACATATTATATCCTTTTAAAAAAAAATCAAAGAAGTTGACATCTAGAAGTTTAGGCCTAGCAAAACTAGTAAAATCAATATGCATTTGTCAGCTAAAAAAATTGAATCTGAAAGTAGTGTAATGGGATTTTTGGGATAACTCTCTAAACCCCACATTAGTTAGGAGCCTAAATCCTACATTTGTTTGGAATAGATTTGGAGAAAATACTTCTCCCATATCACCTAAGTGTAGGATAAGCAAGGGAATTCTCCCGTATAGATAGGCCTAGAGACTTAGTTATTCTGTATCACAAATCCTAATCTCAGTTAATTGGTGTAAGTTGGATTTTGGGTTAGTGAGAGGAGAGGTACTTACAATTTTGTCCATCCAAAAATTGTAAGTTCAATTTTAGTATAGGTCATGGGCGTAGGTTTATTGAGGGACCAAAACACGTTAAAATTTTTATTGTGTTCACTTATATTTTTCTCTAGTATGTGTGTGTGTTGTGTTGGAGTGGTTGTGTATGTTAGTGATATGTCGTAGCCCAATCATATGAATACTGTCATTTATATTGCTATTTAATAAATGTTAGACATTTCATTTTGGCATATATATTATCATGTTATTTAGTAATGCATTAACTTGATGATATTATCCATGAATAGTTAATTCTGTCTTATACCATCAAGGACGTGACTTGATCATAAACCTTAAGATAAAAGAATGTTATTCTAAATAGTCCTTAGTCATTCATTATTATGGGAATGATAATGAGGCAAGACAAGTATGCACTCTGAGAGATGATCATGTTTACTGATCATGGACATGGATATTTCTCAGAACATAGGTACATGTTGGGAACATAATATTGGACTGATCCGCTATGAGAAATACTACATGGAATATGTCATCAGTATTTCTTATTACAGTAGTGACATTTGAGTCCTTCGACCTTAATTCACCATGGATTCCTACATTAGGAGATTTATGTTTTGGTATTGTTCAATATATACAAGTTATAATTGGGCATATGGTAAATCATACGGAAGAATGTGAGTGAAAGTGAAGGAATTTGTCCTGCTCTTAATTAAGTGAAATATCTCTTGGCCACTTGACAAACAGGACTGATGAAATGCATGAACATGCTCAAATGAAATTGATAGAGGTTATCAACATCATTTTTTTTGTTAAGTCTACTTTGGTATCAAGAAATGTTTGATTAAGCTAGATAAAGATGACGTGATCCATACTTTCTGCTTAATCGAGATATCGTGTGTCAAAATAATTAAATATCAGATTGTTGAGTAATCGAATTTGCTCAAGTTGGATAGTCATTACTGTTGGAATTCATAACTAAATATGACATTCATATAAAGGACAACGCAGTGGAAATAACAAAAATTTTGTCATAGAATTCCACCAAGGATCCATTCACATCAACATAAATGATAAGGGTTAGGGTTTTATCTTGAAAATCCAAAGCTCGATTGTACGAACGAATGAATTGTTGATGTAGCTTTTAGTATAAACTCGAAACCCTTTCAACCACGTTGCCTTTTTCACGAATGTGACCAATGGTATCCACACGAGCGAACTGCTTTGGATGGATGATGTGTACTAACACTTAGAATCACTATTCTAATTCTCACAAATAATTTTTTCTTTGTTTGTGACACTCACAAATTCGGCTTTGCCTATGCAATGAGAAAAATAGAAGAATGTGACTCCTATTTATAGGCACATAAAAATCCTAAAGAGGCACACTAGGGTTTACCTAATACTTGTCCTACAAGAACAAGAATTTCTTCTTAGGTCTCCTTCACAAATTCGGCACACTCCTAAAATATAGGCGGAGGAATTCGGCCACCAACCCTAATTTGGGGTGTGTGTGCTGAATTTTCTATATCCTTTCTAGGATTTCCTTATCCTTTTCATGCAAGAATAAAAATCTCCTAAAAAATAGGAGTATGGCAAAATTTTACCTAGGGTTTATTAATGTTATTGGACTTTTAATTATATGATACATTATCACTAAGAAAACCACTCCTTAAATAATCTACATGGGACCAAATTATGTCACACAAAATTTATACAAAAAACATTATAAGAAGTAATTAATATTAAAAACCCATTACATTAAAGGATAATATCTCATATTATATTTATGATCTAAATCTTAAAACCCTAAACTATTAACGATTAATCAAATTAATCATACTAACAATTTAATTACCATGAGAGAAAATATTTGTGAACTAATCCAAATCGTTCTTATGTGTGACCCAATAGGCCCACTCGAATTTGGCAATAGGCGTCATCCCAAACACGTGGGCCCAAACTTCATAAGAGGTATCTAGTAATACATTATGACAACTGAAAATCAAGCGGCATCGGTGATCCGAGTTAACCTTTCACAGTTTGATACTTAGTCTTTTTGTCACACGATATCTATATTAAGCATAAGGTATGGTCACATGTCAACCTTATATTGCTTAATGCATTTCTTGATCCCAAGTAGATTGATATACAAATGACATTGATAAACGCTTTTATCAATTCATTTAAGTATGCATACATTCCATCAATCCTACTCATCAAGTGGCCTAAAAATATCACTCTTCATAAGAGGAACAAATCTATCACTCTAATTATCACTCCTCTACAAGGTTCATGGCATATTAAATCATAGCCTTTATTGTTACCCTGTTACGGATAACGTTTGACTAAGTCAAAACATGTGAATCCTTATGTAGGAGTTGATAGTTAGTTTAAATCGTAGGACTTAAACATCACTACTGTGTCAAAGCTACTTGTGACATTGATCCATGAAGTGCTTTCATAGTGGGCCAGTCCAATACATGTTCCCTAGCATGTATTTATGTTCTAAGTGATATCTCCTATCCATAATTAGTAAAATGTCATTATTCTCTTAGCAACATACTAACCTTGGCTTGTTATAATTCCCATGATAACAATCAATTAGGGACTTTTTTAAAATAGTATTCTTTTAACCTTATGGTTTTACTATCAAGTCACATACTTGATGACATAAGGAAGAATAACCTATTCAATGAAGTTTTATTGTCATAAACAATATAATATTTCATTGATATAAAATAAAATGCCTCTTTGTTAAATAATAAATATAATGAGAATGCATATCAATGATTGGACTAGGCCACAAAACTAACAATCTCTCACTTGCGCTAGTCCCAATCAGTAACATACTTAACACCTAAAGACCTAACAAGTCTTTCATGTTTCAGTTTTAGGGAGGCCTTTGTCAAAGGATCTGCTAAATTGTCATTGGTGTCAACTTTGCATATCTCAACATCACCTCTTTCGATTTTTTTCTCGAATAAGGTGAAAACGTCTAAGTATGTGTTTAGTTATTTATGTAATCACAATAAAAGTCTAATACGTTTACGATGCTTAGGACGACATCCAAACCAATAATGAACTTCTTGTGCCAAACAACTTTCTTTACTGCATCCAACATGGCTATGTAATTAGACTATGTAGTAGAATTGACCATTCCTTTCTTGGAAACCAGCACGTTAACTCCCATTTAGCATTTTATCAACATACACACTTTTACTTAGCCCAATTAGCCTCTTAGATCTATTTCTATAGATTTTGTATCCTTAGTATAAGTGAGGCTTCACCTAAGTCTTTCTTTGCGAAGCACTTTCTTAATCAAGTCTTTAAACTCTTAAGGTTGGAACATCATTTCCAATGATTAAGATGTTGTTATCATATAGTACTAAGAACACTACCACACTCCTACTAATCTTCTTGTATACACAAGGCTCATATTCATTCTTGACGAATCCAAACTCTTTGACTATTTCATCAAAACGAAGATTCCATCCTCGGGATGCATGCTTCAATCCATAAATGAATATTTGAAGTTTGCATAACTTACTAGGATTTTTAGGATCCAAAAAACCCTCGGGTTGTATCATGTACACATCCTTGAGGAAGTTACCATTTAGGAAAGAAGTTTTGACATCAATTTGTCATATCTCATAGTCATAATATGTTGCTATGGCAAGAAGAATCCTAATGGATTTAAGCATGACAACTGGTGACAAGGTTCCATCATAGTCAATACCATGAGTTTATCTAAAACCTTTTGCAACAAGTATTACTTTGAAGATCCCATCGACTTTTAGCTTATAAATCCATTTGCAATCAATGACTTTGGGTCCATCAGTTGGATCCACCAAGTTCCAAACTTGGTTGTCATACAGAGATTGCATATAGAATTTGGATCCACAAGCGCCTCTTGGTAGGTTGTAGGCTCATTGTGGTCTACAAGAATAATTTTGTTATCATCAATTAAGAGAAGTCCATATCTCTCAGGCTCGTGACGAATCCTACCAGACCTTCTTGGGCGTTGTGTTATAGATTCTGACTCCACAACATCTTGTGAGTCATATTGAATCTCCATTCTATCTTCAACGGATATTTGTGGTTCTTTTATTTCTTCTAGAAGTACTTTACTCACACTAATCCTTTGGAAATAAACTCCTTTTCAAAAAAGATACCATTTTGAGCAACAAAAACTTTGTTCTCGGATCGATTATAAAAGTAGTATCCTCTTGTTTTCTTTGGATACACCACAAAAATATATTTTTTTAGATGTAGGTGCTAACTTTTCTGAAACTTGATGTTTCACAAAAACTTCACATCCCCAAATATTTAGAAAAGACATTATGGTTCCATTTCTCATATGGTGTCTTTTCAACCGTTTTAGATGGAATTCGGTTAAGTATGAAAGTATCAGTTTCTAAGGCATAACCCCAAAACGAGACTGGAAGATCTGTTTAACTCATCATTGATCGAACCATATCCAATAGAGTTTGATTTCTCCTTTTAGACATGCCATTCCATTGAGGCATTCCAAGAGGAGTAAGTTGTGAGACAATCCCACACTCATTAAGATGATTGTCAAACTCTTGGCTTAAATATTCTCCACCTCAATCGGATCGAAGTGTTTTGATATTCTTCCAAGTTGGTTTTGTACTTCACTTTTGAATTCCTTGAACTTTTCAAAGGATTCTGATTTGTGTCTCATAAGATAAACAAATCCATACGTACTAAAAACATCAGTGAAGGTGATAAAGTACAAATAACCTCCTCTAGCACTTGTACTAAAAGGTCTACATACAACAGTATGTATTAGGCCTAATAGATCATTGACCCTTTCACCTTTGTTTGTAAAAGGACTCTTGGTCATTTTGCCTAACAAACAATATTTGCATGTGTCAAATGATTTGAAATCAAATAAGTCAAGTAATCAATTTTTATGGAGTTTTGAATTGCATTTCTAACTTGCACGACCCAAACAATAATGCCAAAAGTAGGTTTGGTTTAAATAATTTGATTTTAACCTTTTATTAATGTTATAGATGGACTTACTTTGTTCCAAGTTTAAAACATAGAGACCAAAAGATAATGTCGGAACACCACAACAAAAGTCTCCATTGTAGATGGAAAGATTATTATTCTCAATAATAAAATGAAAACTATCATTGTCTAAACAAGAAACAGAAATAATGTTCTTACTCATAGTATGAACATAATAACAATTCGACAATTGTAAAATAAGTCCACTAGGGAAAGTCAACTAATACATCCCTATAGCTAATGCAACAACTCTTGCTCCATTGCCCATTTGTAGGTCCACTTTGCCTTTCATCAATGATCTACTATTTTTCAACCTTGCAAATATGAGTTTCACATCTATAATCAAATACCCATTAGAAATTAGTAGACATATTGATTTCTATAACAAAAATACCTGAAGTAGAAGTCTCACCTCCCTTCTTCTTTAACTCTTCCAAGTAGAGTTTGCAATTCCTCTTCCAATGTCCATGTTTATGGCAATGAAAACAAACTCCCTCTTTTTCCTTGGTTATCCTTGGCTTAGACTTTGGAATTGGATTTACCTTTGCCCTTGTCAACACTCTTTGGCTTAACCTTGCCTTGGTGCTTGCCCTTTCCCTTTTGTACCACTAGTACGTCTTTGGTTTTTAAGAATGCTCTTCTTGGCATTATACCAAGTAAATCGGTGATGGACTTTATCCATGTTGTGCATATTGTAGTGTTGGAAGTCGTAACTAAATATGACATTCATACAAGGATAACCACATCGAAAATAAAAAAAAATTATCCTAGAATTCCACCAAGGATCCAAGCACATCAATCATAAACGATTAGGGTTAGGGTTTTAACTCGAAAATCAAAGCTCGATTGTATGAACAAATGATTTGTTGGTGTAGCTTTTAGTATTAACTCAAAATCTTTTCAACCACGTTGCCTTTGCGTGAACGTGACCAATGGTATCCACACAATGAACTTGCTAGGATTGGTGTAGTGTACTAGCACCTTTTAGAATCTCTATTCTAATGCTCACAAATAATTTTCTCTCTTTTTTTGTGACACTCACAAATTCGGCCAAGCCATGAGCAAATAGCAAGGAGTGCAACCCTGTTTATAGGCATATGAGGAGACCTAAATAGGTGCATAATAGGGCCGGTTTTTCCCTCTCCTCACCCACCAAGGATTCAACCTCTTCTTATTCTAAATAGGAGTGTGCCAATTTCTTGTTTATTCACACTAGGGTTTGCCTTTCTAGTCCCACAAGAATAAACACTTCCTAATTAATTTTGTCACATACTAATTAGGATTTTATTTTCCTTGTCAAACAAGAATAAAACTCCTAATTAGTCATGGACTGCTAATTAGTTAGTGCATGTGCCGAAATACTCCTTGTCACACAAGGAAAGTGATTCCTAAAAAATAGGAGGATGGATGCCGAATTTCTCACTCCTGGTTTAGGTTTATTGTGCCGAAATTCTACCTCCTTCTTTAGGATTATTGTGCCAAAATTCACATAGGTTTCATTAATGTTATTGGACTTTTAATTATATGATACTTTATCATAAAATAAATCACTCACATGGGTCTAATTATGTCACACATAATTAAATAATCATAACTATGATAATTGATGATTCATATTAATAACCCATTACATTAATGGACCATTTATTAAATTTTATTTAACACATAAATCATAAAATCCTGAATTATTATTGATTAATCAAATCAATCAGCTTAATAATTCAATTACCACAAAGAGAGAACTTTTGTAACCAATCCAATTCATTTTTGTGTATGACCCAATATGTCCACTCGAGATTGGCAAATTGCCTCATCCCAAAACACATGGGCCCAAAGTCCATAAGCGGTATCTAGTAATACATTATGGAAACCCAAAATTGAGTGGTATCGGTAATACGAGTTAACCTTTCACAGTTTGATATTCAATCATTTTCTCTCATGATATCTATATTAATCATAAGGCATGGTCACATGTCAACCTTATATTGCTTTATGTGTTTCTTGATCCCAAGTAGATTGATATACAAATGACATTGATAAACCCTTTTATCAATTCATTTGAGTATGAATACATTCCATCAATCCTACTCATCAAGTGGCCTAAAGATATCATTCTTCATAAGAGGAACAAATCCATCACTCTCACCATCACTCTTCTACAAGATTCATGGCATATCGAATCATAGCCTTCATTGTTGTCCTATTACGGATAACGATTGACTAAGTCCAAACATGCAATTCCTCATGTAGGAGTCGATAGTGAGTTTCAGTCGGAGGACTCAAAACATCACAACTGCATAAAAGCTACTTGTGACATTGATCCATGAAGTGCTTTTATAGCGAGCCAGTCCAATACATGTTCTCTAACATGTATCTATGTTCCAAGTGATATCTCATATCCATAATCAGTAAAACATGATTATCCTCTTAGCAAAATACTAACCTTGGCTTGTCATTATTCCCATGATAACAATCAATTAGGGATGTTTAGAATATTATCCTTTTTACCTTATGATTTTACTATCAAGTCACACACTTGATGACCTAAAGAAGAATAACCATTCATGGATGATTTATTGTCATAAACAATATAATATTTCATACATATGAAATAAAATGCCTCTTTATTAAATAATAAATGTAAT
>CAODLS010570703.1:0-10779 GCA_948243855.1 Flueggea neowawraea | reverse complement strand
ATTCACCAATCAAACAGTTAAAAACAACACAATAATCCCATAACCTCACAATTCAAAATGCTGCACCAACAGCTCAGCAATTACGAATCAACTATAATCCATGAAAGGTGAATGCATCTAAGGACCTGAAAAATTCAGTGGCGAGAGGCATAGCATCACCATACTCGGTGGCTCCACTCGCCACCGTCAATTCGACGAGAGTGTCCCTCCCATAATAAGTCTTCTTGCAAGTATTGCATTGCAAGCTAGTCCCGGCCGAAGTGCCTCTGCATACCAAACACCAGATCCAAACCGTCAAAACATCAAATAACCTAAACGATTCTTCAGTACCACCGGAACATAACTTACATGGACAAAACACGATCTCCGATCAAAGTCAAGGGCTCGTAACAGATAGGACAAGCTAGAATGTTGTTCTTGGTGGGAGTAACCTCCTTTTCCACAACAACACTATCCTAATTATTTCATAAATTAATAGACAGAATTAGACTTATTTATTTGTTAAATAAAAGAAAGAAAGAAATAAGCAGCGGAGACGAACCGTAGGGGCGGTTTCGACGAAGGCGGTGGAAGAAGCACGAATTTTAGCCGCGAAAGTGCGTTTATATATGGGGAGAGTGGGCGCGTGGAGGCGAAACAGAGAGCGCGTGCGGGTTCTGAGTTCACCGGGGAAGAACGCGGACGATAGCTTGAATGTTGCTGCTGCTGAAGTCGCCATTTGAGAGTAGCGAGGGAAGGAGTCTGAAACTTGGATTTTTGAGAAAATAAGCGTCGCCGTGGTTGTGGCGGTGTGATGGCCGGCGATGTGAAATGTTAATATAATAAGAAGCAGTAGTGTTGTTTCTAGCGGCAACGAGGAATCTTACGTGGCACTCGTTCAGCACCACATTATATAACATAAAATATATAATAAAAAATAATTTTTTAATAAAATATTATACTTCTTCCTTCTCAATTTAATATATTTTTTTTATTTTAAATATATCAAAACAGTGACGGACACCGAACAAAATCTAAGCATAAATTTAACGGTAAATAAAGTGATATTTTATAGTTATTAAAAGTCATATATTATATATAATGTGTCAATTTTTCATATAATACTGTAAATATATATAATATACTTAAATAAATTAGGGTGATGTGCAAAAATAAGTAAGAAAAAAATCATTTCACAAATACAACAATATTTAAAAAACATACCAAAAATAGAAAAAAAGAATAAAATATTTCACAAATACAACAATTTGACCGCATGATCAACTATTGACCATACTTTGACTACTATCTTCAAGCTAATGAAGCGAGTACAATCAGAGTACAGACTGATAAAATAACTTTGAGTACAACCAGAGTACAAACAACAAAAATGAGAACAAATGGAGTCCAAACACAAAATAAAAAATTGAGTACGCATGAAGTACAACTCGAGTAAAAAATGAGTACAATGAGACCAAAATGAATTAAATTATTTAACACTTACTAGT
Organism: Flueggea neowawraea; assembly: GCA_948243855.1. Taxonomy (NCBI): domain Eukaryota; kingdom Viridiplantae; phylum Streptophyta; class Magnoliopsida; order Malpighiales; family Phyllanthaceae; genus Flueggea; species Flueggea neowawraea. The sequence goes on along the minus strand of CAODLS010570703.1, from coordinate 9,292 downwards.
TACACCAACAAAATCTCTACAAAAAAGTGAGTACAACAAGTGTACAAAATGGAGTACATGATGAAAAAATGAGAATAAAACATAAATATTAGGAATTAGAAGCTTAATTTTTTTATGGCTTATAAAATTAGAGTACAACACTAGTATATTTCACTAAAAAATGCTCACATAAGTTAGTACAATGCAAGTACTTACACTAAAATTTGACCAATAAAGATACATGTGGAGTACATGTGGAAAAACCAAACCAGAGCCAAGAATGACTTCAATAAACACATCACAGACTCACAATGCTTCAATTCTCCATCATATCAAGGCATCCACCACCTTCTCTCCATTCCTTTAATTCCATTCCCCTTGTTCCTCTCTCTTACAAGTACAACACAAGTACATTCACTAAAAAAATGCTCACATAGTGAGTATAAGTTATATTTTTTTAATTTCTCTATTAAAAAGAAAAGGAAACATTGGATTAAAACGAGAAGAAAAGCGAGTACATCAAGAGAACGACCCAAAGTAAAGTTTTCAAAATGTTCAATTATACATTCTTCTTCCATGAAAGGCATCCCAATGCCAATCCTATCCCATAAGTGTATTTCTCTCTCTCTCTATTTCTCTCTCTATATCATCGCTTCACTCTCTATCTCTCACACTGTTATTCACGTCACACTCTCCATCTCATCATTGTTTGCGTGTTATTTTTTAAAGCTTGAGTCATGAGTAACAAAACGAACAAAGACGATACTATTTAATATTATTGAACTAAAAAATAAATAAAAAGAAACCAACATGGATAAGTAAATTTGGGAAGAAGATAAATAAATGTAAGATCCGTGATTAAGAAGTGAATGAGCATTTGGGTTGGGTAAATGAGTTATCCATGGCACACGTGAAACATAGCAGTGTGTAAGACCCACGAAATGATTTATTATCAAGTAAAGAAAGGGTGGCATCCTAATCTCAATTTAATTTTGATTGCTCACATCACATGGTTGGATTGTTGAAATATTTTTTTTGCCAAAAAAAATGAGAGGTGGGGGTGATTGGTAGATGGTGTACCCTGCTGGGGGTTACCATGTAAATTTAAACTGGAAGGTACCCTTCCCGCTACGAAATTTTCTTATGAGTCATAGCTGACACCCGGCACTAACTTGGGCCCGTGCACCAGTGTGGTTACCGTAGCACCTTACAGAGGACAAACAGGTCGGGTCTGAACAACTTAGCTCTATGCAACACGAGTCCGAGTGACAACCGGATAAATCCGGACTTACGCTTATCCCACGTCTTGAACCCGTGCCGTGAACTGAGGTCAGCGTACCCCGTTCCGCTTGGCCACCCGTCGGGGGTTGGATTGTTGAAATATGACTGTGCTTTCCTTTCGGTTTGGACCAAATTAAGCAACCACCTCCTAAATATCTCTCCTCTATCAATTTCAACCATTTCTTACTTATTTTCTACCACAAGTCGTGAAAGAAATTCAATAAACAATTACATAATTTCTTCACATTTACTACATATCTCCAATAAAAACAAATTAATCTTTGTTTTCGCACTATAGTCTATAATTAGCATATTGTTGTTATTTTTAATTTAATTTTCGGTATATTTTCTTCTAATGGAAATGAAATTCTCGATTTTTTCACATTGATAACTATACACATTATATCTCTTTTGATTCGTTTTATTTATTTTAGTCAAATATATAAAAATAAAAAATATGTAGCTCGCCGAATTGACTTGAAAAGGGCATTTTGGACATTAAAAGCAGGGGGCTGCCGGAGATGCAGCAGGTAAAAGGCAATCAAAACCGTCAGCTGGCAGTAATTCAGGCGCACATGCCGAGAGGGGTACGAGATTCAAAAAATTAAAAAGGGAAAAAAATCCGCAATATTAAAAAAGAAAAGAAAAGAAAAAGAAAAATCACAGTGACAGTTATGCCTTGTATATAAGCCCCTCATTTTCAGAGATATATAATCTTTTCTTTGCTTTTAAAACAGAGCAACACAGTGGAGTGTCAACTAGCTGAAGCAAAGCTAGCTACCTCCTTCTCCCTTATTTAACACTTACCCCTCTCTCTCTCTCTCTCTCCAAAGAAGCATAAAACAGAAACTTCCAGATCAGGTCATCCGCGTCATTTCACATCCCCGATCCATCGCACGCAACCACAGCTCTGTCTTCTTCTGCTTTCTTTTCCAATTCAAGCTTGTTCCTACTCTCTTTCTAACGGCTACAGAAGTGGTGATAGTGTACGGAGGAGGAAATGGAGAGGAGCACTCCGGTGAGGAAACCCCACACTTCCACTGCAGATCTGCTGACGTGGACTGAAGTCCCTCCCTCTGATTCCCCCGCCACCGCTCCCCGTTCCGCCGCTCGTTCTCATCAGGTACTTATTAAATGTTCACTTTTTTTTTCGAACTTGTGTTTGGCGTAGATTTTTTTTAAGTATGTTTGATTGGTTACTTTAATTGATTTGCAGCCGTCGGATGGGATCAGTAAGGTGGTGTTTGGAGGCCAGGTTACAGATGAGGAAGTTGAGAGTCTGAACAAAAGGTCTGAGATCTGCCTTCTGTTGCTTTCTTTTTCCTCTCTCTTTTTTTTTTCAAATTTGTGAAAATATTAATGGTAGTTTATGAGTGGACGTGTTAATTAATTTTGTTTTCTTTTCGTTTTCTTTTTTGTATTGATTTGTTTATTTTTTTCCGTAAAATCTTGTCTGTTTCTACTATTTTTTGTCGCCTGTTTCTCTCCGGCTGTCTCGCATTACCAGGCTAAACTTCGGCTTCAAATCATACTTTGATATTTTTCAAATTCATTAATTTATTGAAAAGGAAAAAATAAAATCTGATTTTTTTTTTCAATTGAATTCGATTAACATTCTAAAAACCAGCTCAAATGGATGGCAGATTTGCATAGTTATTTTATCTGTCGAGACTTAATTTCCTATAAAAGAATAATAATAAAGAATACATAATCGATGGGATTTTATATCAGCAAGGACTGGTGATCAATTTCCACTCACATACTCAGAGTCATTGAACCCATACATTCATATCCATGCCTAATAGTTGTGGAAATTGGTTTTGTCGATCTCCAGGAAGTTTATAAAATTTATATTTGGAAAGTTTTTTTTTTCTTTTGCAATTTGTTTGGATTGATATTATCATATCTAAATCTTGGGAAGTTGTCCTAGTGTAGAAACAAAGTTGCAACAGTGCGTAGATTTCTTTTCTCTGTTTTTCAACTTATTCACCACTCCTTGCCCTTTCTATGTGTTTTATGATAATTGATTATTTGGTAATGTAATTGCCATTTGTTGGTTTATATTTGCGTTCTTGAATTTAATGTAGGATATATAGACATTTGGTTTAATTTCTTGTTTCAATTATCACCTTATTGATTTTCTTGCCCTTGGTATATATTTTTGAATCTAAGATTTTCTGAGTTTGTTGGGGTCTCAACTTTTCAGAAAACCTTGTTCTGGCTATAAAATGAAGGAGATGACTGGCAGTGGTATCTTTGCTGTCAATGGAGAAAATGACGCAGCCGAAGCTGCCAACGCCACTCCAAACAACAAAACAGGAGTACGCATGTACCAGGTACGTTTTTCTAAACTCCACCTTATAGTTGTAGACCACAGTAATGGCAAATTTAAATCGATGAGTATGATATAATTGCAAGTTTAAATTTTCTTTTTGAAATGTCTAGCAAGCAATTGCGGGAATCAGTCATATTTCATTTGGAGAGGAAGAGAGTGAAACTCCCAAAAAGCCTACTTCCCTGCATGAGGTGGCAAAGCAGCGTGAGTTAAGCGGGAACTTGGAAAACGAGGCGGATGCAAAGTCGCAGAAGCAGATCTCTGATGCCAAGTGCAAGGAGCTTAGTGGTCATGATATTTTCGCACCTCCTCCAGAAATTTTGCCCCGTCCAACAACTGTCCGTGCCTTGGCATTAAAAGAAAGCATTGAATTGGGGGAACGTGATGTAAGATCATCTTTCTTTTGAAGTTTCTGTGCAGGTTATGATGATTGCATGAAAATATCATCTTGTTCAATCCATCACATCCTCATGTGACGAAATTTCAATCTAACACATCTAATGCTGGTTGGTTCAATCCATCACATCCTCAGGTTGAGAAATTTTAGTCTAACACATCTAATATTGGTTGGTAAAAGTAGTGTTTATGCCCACCTGAGCGAAGTATTAAACAACAGAACTGACATCTTACTAGATTATATTTAATCTACATTTCTTAAAGATTGTCATTAAATAAATGGCCACAATTATGTTATCTTGTGGGATTAATCGTAAAGATAATGTTGCATGGTTAGTAGATTGGGTAATCTAGAACAATTTTTTGTTTCCTCATTTTGTTTTCTGATGTACTATGGTTGTCGTGTGTTACTGTCAGAAACATGAAGGTTTTTCTTGAAAAAAGACTGGCTGTTTGACATTTTGAATTGCTAACTGCTTTCCGTTATATTTACTCAACCTTCTGTTAATCAATCTTGTATTTATTGAATTTTGTAGCCTGCTGGAGGCAATATGCCTAACTCCTGTCTGTTATATTTACTCAACCTTTGTCTCAACTGATCTTGTATTTTGTTGAATTTTAGCCTGCTGGAGGCAACACACCTAGTGAGGAACCATTGAAGACGGCCAAGAAAATTTATGACAAGAAATTCTCAGAACTTTCTGGAAATGATGTATTCAAAGGTGATGTTCCTCCATCATCTGCCGAGAAGCCTCTAAGCACGGCAAAATTACGAGAGATAAGTGGCAACGATATATTTGCAGATGGGAAGGCAGAGCACCGAGACTATCTAGGTGGTGTGCGGAAGCCCCCAGGCGGCGAGAGCACAATTGCTTTGGTGTAACTTGTTAGGTCTAACTCTCTGTTTGATTACTCGTGTCTGGTTTTGTTTCATGCTAGTGGGGGTGTATTATTATATTATTTGACCTTGCATTGTGGGTTTTGGGAACCATGCCGTAGGTTTTTAACATGTCAACGATGCTGCATGTGGAATCGAACTGTCTGCTAATTGGATTGTATGTTCATATTCTTGCGTCTCTTGGTGTTTGTCTTAGTGATGGAAATACTTGGGTCTGTTTATCTTTTGCTTAGCATTGCTGCTATTGCTGGTTCTAATTTATTATATATTCGGTATTCCTGTGCGCCTTGCATTGCTGCTATGTTCTATCAATTGTTTCATAGCATTTTTATGCCACCTTAATGAGGACGCTAAGCAGCTGTTTCATAGTCTAGCATTTTTTTGTGGTGGATTGAGTATTACACATCTCTTTTTGAAGTCTAAATATGCACGAATAGTTCCAGGCTTGACCTGATGATTGTTTTGGGTTGGCAATGAAATGATATGATTCTTTATGGTCAAAAAAGGATATATGCACGAAAAGTAGTTTGATGGATGAAAAATGATGAAAAAAAGCAAGATTGATCCTTTCGTTTCCGTAAAGACGATTCCTGCAATTAGAAGTGAAAGGAAAAAGGTAAACAGGGCCTAAAATGCCTCCATCGCTAAGAAAAGAGAGAAAAAAGGAGAAAGTTATGCGATTATACTCTTGATTTTTAGGTTTAATCTAAATAGATTTTAAGAAATAAAATATTCAATAATTTTTTTAAAAAATTATCATATTTAATTTTTTTTTAAAAGTCTTAGATTTTTTAAATATTTTTAAAAAATTTTATTTAATATTTTTTAAAATAAATTTAAATATATTTTTATTTGTTAAAATTAAAATTTTATTTATTTGTTTTATAAAATTTAATATTTTATTTTAAATGTTTGACATAATTAATTTGAAAAGAGATGTTTTATAACGACAAGACATACTCGAGAAGAAAATGTACATTTGGTGGAACGAGGCATTTCTTAGCATAATAAATTTCCGTGACAAAACAACGAGCAATATGGGCTTCTTACTTGACAACCAAGGCACACACAGACTATACTCCATTACTTTTTCTCTCAAAGTTGGTTCTTTTATCCATTCAAAAGATGATCTTACATTAACTGGTGTAATGTAACGTCAGCTTTAAAGTTGATATTTGAAGAATTATTGAGTAAATATACTTCATCACAATGGTAGAAATTTACCCTTGTGTTGGGTATGAAAAATGAGGCCAAATAAAAAAAGATAGCCTTCGACTTCGAGGGGAAGTTGTAAACAGAAAGGGGAATTCTTGAAGGGATTTTAACACAAACACAACACTTATAGAAACTAATTACACATAAAGACACTAACAAAACCTCTTTCACCCTAAGAAAAATTAGAATATTAATTACATAAGAAGACAAAAACCATTCAGTTGTTATTCTCCCCTAATTAAGGAGAAAAAAAGGAGACGTGATTTAAAAAAAATAACTTAAATTAAGGAGTTATAACAGAGATAATGGAGATAATAAAATCTCCTTAAATCAAGCTAATAAAATATTAATGCACACAAAAAATGACATTGATTGACCCTGTATAAACGAAAAAAAAAGGATCTTTAGAAGGGAATAAAATAATATTTAGAAAATACAACCATCAATCACCTAATTAATATACATGTATTAGATAATCAATGTAAATCTAAAAGACGTGATAATTACGAATAAGGGCTTCAGTAAATCAAGCAAATCACTAAAATGATCTTAAATATCTTTAAACAAAAAGGAAATTACAGCAGGATATTTCCAAAACAAAAAACAAATGTTTCCAAGCAAAAAAATTGTAACAACATAAATATTCAAAAAATAATATCCACTTGGAGGTGATGCTAAACTGATATTGAGAAGATATTGCCATCAAAGTAGACATTTGTAAGTACTTAATAGACTTAGACGCCAAAATATGTGGAATAAACATTGACAATCCACTTCAAGAGTTTTACGGGTTTGATTTTATTCGATGTGAATAGTTTATTATTTGATGGATATTAGATTTTTTGTTTAAGTTTTGTTAATTTTGTTTTATTTGAGCTATAATTTTTCATATTTTTAGCATCACAAATACTAATATGTTTGTTAAATATTACGAGAATATTCGTTGTTGATTGTACTATATCAGAATATATGTATTATTATTGAAAATAACTTGTCTAAACAACTTTCAATATGCCAGTTGTAATATTCCTAGTATATTGTTTTATTATTTGGATGTATATACAATACCTGGCTCATCAAATTTTGGTTTTGTGTCGACATTACAGAGAATATACACTGAATAAAACATTAATCACTTTTTTAAATCTCAAACCTTGGCTTCACGTCAACATTAAACATAAAAAAATACTTGCAATATTATACGAATATTAGAAAAAAAATAATTCTAAAAAATTCAACTCAAACTACCTTCACATCACAACCATGAAATCATACAATAAATGAAAGGAATATGTCAACAATTTTACTAAAATATTAAACCAACACACCGCAAAACACGGAAACATGCAATCTTAAAACAAAATAAAACAAGAATAATCATTGAATATACTCTGCCCAAATATTCACTAAATATACAATGCAATAAACAGAATATACATCAAATAATCACTGAACGAGTGCATGCTACGGGCATTCCGCACCAACTGAACCATCACTCGTAACCTTCTCTTCGGTACCCTTCTTCTTCCCAGCGACAACAACACCGTTTTTCGCCATTAAAGAAGGGAAAAATTAAAATCTTAAAAAATCCAACTCAAAATTCCTTCACAAAACTTACTCATAATTAATAATACTTATGAAATAATAACAGTGTATGTAATTGGATCTTGAAAAACAAATTATTTTAAAAAATCGAAATCCTAATAACAATGCAAATGAAAAAACGAAAACCCTAAATCCCAAATGCAACCAAACAGACCTGAAACCCTAACACCCTCTTCTTCTTCCTCGATCCGGCTACGACCGCACAAACCGATCGGAGGTGGCGATGACTTCTTGCTCTGGACGGCTTTACGAAAGGCGGCGGAAGCGGAACGGTCAACGTCGAAGTTTTTGGACCGCCGCTGAGAGAGCTAGGGACAACAACAGAGGGCAGAGGAGAAGACAGGTAGAGGAAGTGGAGACATCGGACGAAGGAAGCGAGAGAGGGGAAGAGAGAGAAGAGAGAAAGAGAATAAGAGAGTTTGGCAAAGAAATGGACATGTAGAACGAAGGTGTAGAAGGAAATAGAGAGAGGGGAAGAGAGATAAGAGAGAGAGAAAGATATTTTGTTATTTAAAAAAAAATTAAGAAAATAATATGAACAAACAAAATTACAAGTGTGAGTTTCTCTCTCTGAATTGTGAGCTGTTTTTTATAGCAATTTTAATTAGAAAATGTCTTTAAGTGAAAATAGTTTATCTTGATGTGAAATAACTTTAAAATCTGTTTTACTTAAAAGATACTGATTCGAAATAAATTTCAAATATTTGCCTATTAACACAATTTAACAATAAATTCAATACAGAAAAACAAATTAAAAAAGATATAATAGAAAGAAAATATAGAAAAAAGTCTTCTTCCAAGTCATAGTCACCAGAGCAGGCTTTTTCCGCGTGAGTGTATGCAGAGCCGACTCAACCATTGTAATGGCATAAGCGTGAACAGACTAACAAACCGTACACTCTCGTCTACAACACCACCACCACTACCTCCACTCCAAAACAAAAAACCCTTCTCTGCCTGTACCTACATGTTTACTCTGTCCATTTCTCTCTTTTGAACCCAAATCCCAAGAAAACAACCTTAAAATTCCTTCACCATCTCCAACACACACAAAAGAAAAAAAGTACCTGCAATCTGTCCTCTTATATATAGGGTGATAGGTCTCTGTGACTTGATTTCTTATGTGGGCTTTTTGTTCTTGAAAAAGGGTGTCTTTGTTTTTCTTTATATCTCTGTCTATATTTTCTATATATACTGGTACATAGACACGATGTTTACAACGAGTGAGAGGGACAAAAGGGTTGCAGAGAACATCAATGAGGTTTCAAATGTGCCATATTTTAGTGTTGTTAATCGTCACAATCAGAGGGGCTTTTTTGAGTGGTTCTTCACCTGTGAGTCCAGCTTCTCTACAGTCATCACCATCAAGTTCTTTCTCTAATGGGTTTTCATCTCCAGAGAGTGATTTAAGATTTTTAGCTCCTTCATCTCATGATACTAAAGGTCATTTACTGCCAAGTCACCATTTTTTGAATGGTCCATGTTTTGATCCTAATGCACCAAATGTTTCTCATAGTTTTAAGATGGTTGATGAACTGGGTTTGTCTAGAAGCTTCAATAGAATGAATGTAAGAGAGGTTCAA